>JBAFWW010049005.1:15596-31299 GCA_036873685.1 Agapornis canus | reverse complement strand
AGGCTCAGTGTCACCCCACACCGCAGGCTCAGTGTCACCCCACACCGCAGGCTCACTGTCACCCCACACTGCAGGCTCACTGTCACCCCACACTGCAGGCTCAGTGTCACCCCACACCCCAGGCTCAGCCATCCCCCCATGAGCTGCCAGGGAGCTGTGCCCCCAGCACCGGTGCCTGTCCCAGTGTGGGGGTCCCAGGTGGGTTTGGGGTTGTTCAAACCACCCTGAGCAGGAAACAGAAGCAAGACAGGGCCAGGCACAGAACGCGCCTGGCAGGAGGCGGCCGCTGGCACCCTCAGTCACGGTGCCCTCTTGTCCCAGTCTCCCCCAGCCCATCATGGGCGTCACCTGCCCCAGCTCAGAACAGGGCACTCCCAGCTCAGGAAGCGTTGGCAGCGTTGGCAGCGTTTCCCTGCCTGGGACACTGCCTCAGGCACAGCTGTAGGAGACCCCAGCCAACCTCACTCACAGGACCCAGCTGCAGCTCCTGGTTTCAAATGCAAACCCAGCAACAAGAACCCAAGCCCTCCTTTCCCTGCAGCACATTTAGCTCCGTGACAAACTGCCACCCTGCTCCTGAAGCAGCAGCTTTGGGTTCACCCCAGCCTGGTGAGATGGGCAAACCCGCCCTTGTTGTGCCAGGCCAGGGCTGGGGCTTTGCTAGTCCCGAGGTAGGAATTGTCCTGATGGGCCAGGCTGGCACCAGCTCATCTGCTCTTGCCTCCAGCAGCAGCACAAGGCCCCCAAAGCCACCAAGTCACATTTCAACATTAGACTTTAACAGACACAATTTTACACAGCGATTACTCACGTTTAAACCCGATTTTGATGTAAATGGCAGGATCTGGTTCAGCACTGGCCTTTCCCCTGCTCTCAGCTCCACAGGGTGAAAGGCCTCTTGTGGGTACAGCAGGGCCAGGGCAGCAGCTTCCTCCAGGAGCCACAAGGCAGAACCCTGCAGTGTTAAGGCAAAAACCCAGAGGTAAAACACACACAGAGGCTCTAAGCTGAATCCCTCCTCTCACAAACATCCCCAGGAGCTGTACGGCGCGCACCGTGCCTGATCTCACTGCAGAGCTGGCCTCATCTCCCTCCACCCAGATGGGTTAATACTGACTCTACAGCCCACCCCTCACAAGAGGCAGGTCACCTCCAGCTGGGCAGTGGGGGGGCTGCACTATTTTAAGGTCAGCTAAATTAAATCCCAGCCATCTTCCCGAGGCTTTAACCATGGCTCTGTGCCCCGACTGCCTCCAAGCAACCGAGGCAAACACAAATGAGCACTAGTGGACCATCAGATTTTATGCGTGATGGATGCTAGCGAAGCTTTGCTCTTACTAGAAGGAAATGCTACAGAGTCAGGTCAGAACTAAACCTGAGCAAGAGAAAACACAAACCAATGTTCATGAAAAACTGCTGCTTTCAAGCAGAACCCAGCTTGGAACAAAGGCAGGGTTACAAGACCCACAGTGTACGTAGGCTGCACGCTTCGAAGTGTGCTACAGTAGGGGAGAGGCAAGCTCTCGCTGTACTTCATGCAGCTGATTCCTGAGAGAAGGAGCTCAGGTGAGAGCCACTGTCACGGGGCTGCACCAGCCTCCACCACTGGAGCTGAATGGACTCAAGTGGTTACAGCCCCTTAAAGGCTCGTTCTAGGAGAGCTGAAGTACAGTTCAAAAGTCAAACTTAGTTAAAGTCTGGAAATACACAACTGCCGACGCGGCGGTTCTCAGCTTTAACCATCTTTTTATTATCCTTAAAGAGATCTGCTACTTTCACAGCAATTTATTACAGTGACTGAGACGTGATCAAGAGGAGCAAACAATTCCAGCGGGGAGTTCTGTCAGTGAAACAGGGAGAAAAGAGACTGTACAAGAGGGAAACCAAGCCAACGTTCAGCCAAGCGGAGGAAGCTGGGAAGCCACATGGGAAGGTAACTGAGCACAGCAGCTCTCCTCACCCACCGAGGTCTCTGCTGTAATCAGGGACTCCTGAGTGTTGCTGGGGCTGCAACTGCTCCCCTGGGTACCCATGAGCCAGCTCAAGCAGACAACTCAAGGTCTGAGGAGCAGATGAGCCTATACTAAAACACTAGTTAACACACGCACCAGTCAAACTGAAACTGCCAAGGGGCTGTTCAAGCACAGGTGAAAGCTGCTGTTCCAACAGCACTTTTAGAGCAAACCCCACGTATCTGCAGGTTTGATGTTTGAGGAATGCAGTCGAGAGGGTGAAAGCACACGTGACGTGCAAGCTGCTCCTCCAAGTGAATGTGCCCCCGTCAGAGCCTGCACTCACCAGGCCTCAGGGAAGATCAGCTTGCGTCAGGTGAGGTGGAGCTCAGCAAGGACTGGCTTTAGTGGGTGAAGCTTTACAGCTGTGGCTGTGAGCACAGAACTGCCTCAGTGCTGGTGTTCATCCCTAACACTGCATTCAGGGAGGACCACACGTTCTGAACCAGCAGCAGAGCAGCCCCTGTCCTGAGCATCTTTCATGAAGTACTTTGAGAGCATGGAGCTGATGCAGCACAGCTCAGGAGCTGGTCAGCACAGAACTCACTCCCCAGGCACATTTCCAGAGTCATGCAAGTGGAAAAACTTAATAACCCAACATGGAGTCCCTATAAACCTCAAACCCCAGCACACACCTGCTATTGTCCCACCTGTTGACACAACAAATACATCTTTGTTGTGAACTCCAGGTATCGACCTGGAGTGACTCACTCCATCCTTACGTTCACTCCTGTGGACTCACTGTCACCCAAGTCACACAGCCCCATTAAACCTCAATTTACTATTGATTTTTAGTGCAGTTAGATACAGTTATTCCAGCAAGAACCTTATCTAAACCGTGTATCTGTCATTTCAGGAAAGCAGCCTTGATTAACAAGCAAACACATGGCATTAGCAGCTTCAGAATAAAGGAGCAAGTGAGATCAGGCACCAGAGGTTCTGCCATGTTGCACGAGGCCTCCTACATGGCTACTCCCTGAACTACAGCACAAGGACTGAGAAGCAGGGAGGTTTGAGCCAAGTGGATGGAGCCAACAGATCAGAGAGGTTTGGATGGCAGGGTCTTGACTAGAGGAGCAGGTCTTCACCAGGAGCAGGTGTCACAGCACAGACACCAACACTGAGCACTGTTATCCCAGCAGAGCCACTTTGTATTGCTGAAGTGTCCACACAACTGTGGGGCAGCAAGGAATGGTGCGACAGCTCACAAGAGAAAGCTTATTATGATCATAATCACTCAGCTAGTATCTGGATGCAATGTTAACATCTGAATGAATGGCTGAGGAGGAACACCATTTAGAAGCTACACTCTTTGAAGAGTGCATTTAATTCCTCTTTTTAAACCTAAACAATTCTTTATGGGTAGATGTAATAAAATAGAGGAAAGAGCACCTACCCATAGAAATGTTGGTCTGGGGCTGGGCTGAGCTCCCTTTACCTGCCTATATCAGCAGCAGAGTCCTTGGGCAACAGAAGTCCTGGAGCAGGAAAGTAAAGCAGGCACAAGCAGCAATGCAGTCAGGTACTGAATGTCTTTAAGGAACTTCTCTTAGTCCCAACACCAGAAGGCACAGAGCTCACAAAACCCAGATGACAGCAAGACTCAGCACCAGCTCCCTGGGAGGCTGCACTCCCACCAGAATCACCTGTGCTGCCAAGGAACACCATGGGAAAACAAGGGCCGAGGCAAAGGTATCAGCACAATGCAGTGTTTGGGTTGTGCTGTTTCATAACCAGCAAATCCACTCAGATGTACTTTTAAAGATGTGTTTGTCCAGAAAGTTCTTGGAATTTATTACACACATTTAATAACAGCTGATACTCAACATTCAAGTGTTGAACTAAGTTTACAAGCACTTTAGCATACAACGTATACTTATGCTAAGAAACAAAGAATTCAGCATATAAGGAAGTTCAGAAGGAAGCTACTTTAAAGATCTCCCCTTCCATCAAGTATCTACATAAACCTGCTGTATTTTAAACCCCTACGTGATGTCAAGTAAAAAGCCTAATCAAATACCTGCACTTCACTGTGCATATCGCATTTACTTCAGATGCAGGACTGAAATTTCCAAGAGCCGGTTCCACTCCTCCTTCAAGAGGAACCTCAGACTTGAGAATTGACTGGATTTCAGAAACAGAGCTTGAAACTTCAAAAGAATCCAACAGCAGCAATCCAGTGAGTTTCAAATATGGGTATGGGAAGGCAATGAGGCACCAGGACTCAGACCAGTGTGGACAGGACTAAAGCTCCTCAGCTACACTACTCAAACCTGCCATGAATTCTGTGCAAGACCTTGAAACACTTCACTTGCTCCAACCAGCGATTTCCACCAGCAAATGCTCTGTTTGTTTAAGCTTATCCATTCTCACAGAGCTGACTGGGTGCAGGCACAATGGGAACATGGCTGAATTAACCAAGGGCTGTTCCTGCTGCCCCAGGGCAGTTAAAAAGCAAAAGCCCCAGTTTTTCAGAAGCCAGCATACTGGATCATACACTTTTCCGTATCTGTGCATTCATTAACCCTGTACAAAAGAAAGCTGATTAGCAAATGTAAATGTTCATATAAAAATAGCCAACATCTGTTTAAATTTAGAAATTTATTTTGTTTAATCCACAAGCTTTATATAGCTTTAGTTAAAAAAACAAAAACAAAAAACAGTGAAAACATGACAATATCCAAAGTTCGGGTTCCTCAGCCTTTCAAAGAGCACTCTGAAAGTTGCTTATACCATTGAGAAGAACCGTAACGAGACAAGATTTATGAGTGGGGCCATGACAGCTCACAAACAAAACTCATGGAACTGAAGGAATTTTTTTCTGGGACTGCTGATCATGGAAACTGCCCTTTAAAAAAAGAACATAAAAATACAAATGAAATTCCAGTGTTCCAAATCAACATCAGTATAAACCCACAGTGTCCTGGTAAACAACATGCTTTCATTTATGTACCATTCTATGTCACTACTCCTGATTCGCTTTCATGGAGACTACACAGGCAACAGTAGAGAGCAGTAAAAGATCAGTACTTCCTTGGTAATTCTGCAGTGGTTTTACTTGTGGGCAAGCTTACAAACCACAGAGGTTAGTAGCATAACATAAGTGGATACAAAAGAAGTCAAATGAGACCCTCACTAAAGGCTTTGTTGAATTTCAAAGAAACTAAGGGAACTGATGGTCATGTTTAAAACCTTCAAAACAAAGTCCTACTGCTTCTAAAAAGTCTCACTCTAAATGAAATTATGTTGACTGCCAATGAAAGAATGTCACTAGTACACTGTGGACACCTCTTGTAATGTAAATCCATGCCCTTTGTACATGGTGAACCTCAACCTAGCAATTATTACAACAAATGTTATATTCTAAAGCTCAAACACATTTAGCCATTTGAAATTGAATTCTGAGTACAAACCAAATAAAATGTACATTATATCAAAGGATTCGGCCTAGGATGGGGGGGACACCTGTGCCTTCCTCATCGACCTCAGTGCCTTCTCTCGCAGGTGTTTCTCTAGATCATCAAGGTTGTCTTCTGGTTCACTTTCTGTTTCCTTCAAACAGAGAAAGCATTTCTTCACACACTGAGAGCCGACCCAGGCTGCAGTCCCCCCCCCCTGCCCCGTGACACAAATCATCCCCTAACACCAAGAGACACCAAGCTCCATTTCTGAAGCACGTTTAGGACATGAAGAGCATGGCGTATCCACCCCCATCTATCCTCCTATATCAGACTCTTAACAAGGTACCAAATTCCTACCTTTTTGGGTTCTGTCTCAGCTTCCTGGTCGTCCTGTGCTGAGGTGGTATCTGCTGCAGCCACAGCAGCAGCTGCTGCAGCCACTGCAGCCTTCTCCTTCTTATGTTTTTTGTGTTTCTTGTGCTTTTTATCCTTTTTATGCTTCTTATCCTTCTTTTTCTTCTTCTTTTTCCCACCCCCTTCTTGATCCGAATTCTGTAACAAACAATTCAACAGGTGTTACAACTCAGCCCTCAGCTTTGAAAAGTTCATGTTACAAATTCTTCTGAAGAAGTTTTAAATGATTAGATTATTCCAAGGATTATTTCCCCCACCCCATGGGTAACCTCAGAGGTGTTCAGCACCTAAGTCTGCAAGAAAATAACTCATCGCATAACCCAAACCAACATTGCTTTTATCAACAAACAAGTACCCTTGCAGGTGATGGGCTCTGAGTTGGGCTTTTAGCCTTTTTTTCAGGTGACCAGTTTGCAGAAGGAGAACGAGACCGAGTGGGAGATGGAGGTCCCTGATGTTTTTTGGGTGCTGGCTCAGGTGATCCTGATGCAGACCGTGATGAAGACACCCGTCTTGCAGATCGCGGGCTTGGTGTTGGAGCCCTTCAAAACACAAGAGCCACAATTAGAGATGTAAGAGGCAAACCAAGAAAATAAAGAGTAATGAAAATGTGAGAGGAATGTGTGTGGTTATGAGGTGGTTACGCTGCCACTTCAAAACATGGTTAGTTAGCTTGCGTGTGCTCCAAAGGGCAGAACAATCTAATACCACCATGGATCCATAATATAAAAGGTTACTGCGACTTGAGAGCTTGTCAACAATACTATTGCAAATGATTGCTCCCTTTCTTTTCATGTGACTAATTTATAACCCCACTAAGTCAACAGAAAAGCAACACTATTTCTTCATCCTATGGAGAAAGAGTGCAAGATATTACATGCAGCTATGCTGTCATTCTGAACAAATTAAGAGGCCAGTAGCACTATTGACTGCCTGCTTGTAAGAACAGGATCACACCAAAATAAAAGCACGTAGAATTTCAGCAGTTATCCTGGATGACCACTTCTGAAATGATTTTTGAGCTAATGAGAAGCGTCATTGACTTCAGAGGCAGCTCATTTTTCTGTAAACAAAGCTAGCTACAAAGCTCTCTAACTTCTTACCCCCTGCTCAGTTCCAGTGCTTTGCTGTGCTATGAAAAGACCCCTCTCACTCTGCATAAAGCCTTTTCAATGCTCTCCCTGTGCTGCACTTTATTTCAGCAGATGCTTCCAACCTAATAAGCTTCTGAAAAAATCAGAATTATGGTGGTGGAACCCAACAGAGCCACCAACGCTTGAGCAACCTAAAGACACGAGAACCTTTTTATCACATTTTTTTGCTAGTCCCAGTGCACTAAACCCAACCAACCGGAGGAAAAAAAAACCCAAAACCCCCTCACAAAACCACCACCACCAAAGATAGATTCTTTTACTTTGTCTTCTTAGGTTCTGGTGTTCTTGAAACCCTCCTGATGGGTCTAGTGCTTGGAGATGGAGACTGTCTTCTCTGGGGTGAAGCTGAAGCTCCCCTTCGCGGTGGTGGCGGGCTTGCAGAGGTATGAGAAGCTCTAGGCCGTGGTGAAGGTGAATGCCTTTTGTTTTGTGGAGGAGAACGTGTTTCCCGATTGGACCTACTGGGAGGAGATCCCTTCCGGTGCTTGGAAGATTGCGAAGGCGAACGCCTTTTAGCAGTGGGTGAGCACCTCTGTTTTGGTGGTGGTGAATGGGAGACTCTCCGTTTGGACTGTGGAGAAGGGGATGCCCTCCGTTTAGGTGGAGGAGGAGGAGAGGCCGTTCTTCTCTTCGGTGGTGGGGAAGGAGAATATCGTCTCTGTATTGGTGGAGAGTATCTCCGTGGAGAAGGTGAGCGTCTGCGTGGGGGCGGTGATGGAGACCTATGGAAGAAGCAGATGTTCAGGCACCACATGGGCATGTGAATTAGTTACAAGTGCCTCGCAGGGAACAAGAACTCTAAAAACTCTTTAAAACTTCATTTAATGCCAAACTTTCAAAATCACCTTCACGGGTGTTATTCAGTATCTGCTACAGCAATCAAATGATAACCAGGCCACACACCTACCACATCCTGTCTCACCAGCAAAACTACACTCCCCTCATTAAGCTGGGAATCAGGGAATTGGTATCCTGGCATTTTGGCTTCCATGGTGGCATTTCTATTTCCATGTCCTAGCTGGCAGTCCAAAAGCACAAGCCCCCACTCTGTGACACAATGCAATACATTACCTTCGACGAGGCAGCGAAGGGGAGCGCCGGCGCCGGGGTGGAGGGGCAGGGGAAGGGGTGCGTCGCCGCCGTGCCGGCGGTGGGGAAGGGCTTCTCCTCCTCCGGCTGCAGAGAGAAAAGGATGGCTCAGTGATGTTCAACAGATTTCTGTTCTGCTTTCACTGAACACATGATCTTGTGCGTGCACTTCAACACGAGATCCTATTCGAACTATGGATGGAAAAAGTCAAAACCACCTCTTTGTTGTAACACAGTGACTGCGAAGTCCCACCCCAGGGAGGAACCTGGAATGCCCAGCTGTGTCCAGCAGCACAGAACTGCCCTCAGAAGCAGTCTTGACGCTGGACCAGATTACACAGTGTGAAACTGTACTCTTGACACAACCTGTATCTATGGCTCTGAGATCCAAAATTACTTATTGAAACAGAGGGGAAAAAGAAATCAGAGTTGTTGCTAAACTGCAGCTTTCTGGATTATGCATAAACCAAAGCATTTTCTGCTCTGCAAGGTTTACAGCAGACTTCAGAGAGGAGACATTTTTCACCAAATATACTTTCCTGGACTTCCAAATGAAAGAAGTATTGGTATTTTGAAAAGTAAAACATTCCTTTTTCAAAAAAGCAATTAAGACAAAATGACTGGATAAAGCACAAGAGTAATGAAAACACAGAGCAGCCCAGCTATATAAACTATCTGATTTCAAATACACTGGTGGTTGTTCTCCAGGGCAATGAGTTAACACTTTTTTACAGATAAGAGTTTGCTCAAAACCCAACTTTTATGACCTGAAAACCCACCAGCCTTGAGAAGTCATGGCAGTCCTAATTAAACATGCATTCACTCAGGAGGTGCTAGGTAAATTTAGTACGCTGCAGAACAAATTAAGATATCTGATTTCCAGGGTTTTACTTAGAATTGTTTAACAAGATCCATAAATAGAATGGTCTGCATTTGCATCAGTCATCCTTAATCTCACAGATCATGTATGCTGTGACTATATTTTAGCTAGGTCTTCATTAACCCATTGAGCACCCAGCTTCCTGCACCTCCCTGTATTCTGTGAGCAAACTATTTCACAAATGGAAGTGTTAACAACACTTTCTACACAAGAGAAAATAAAGTAGGTGTTCACTACTAGTCTACTACCATTAGTAGTTCCACGCATGTAATCAATTGAGGAATGAGACCTTTGAAAATTACAATTATCTGTGACCCAGAACATCAAGATCTTAAACAATTTGTTGCAAATGGTGTTAGCCAGAACACCAGTGGCAACGACAATACAAGGTGAAGCTCACCCACTCGCCACATCCCTGTGCAAATAGAGTGAGAAGCCTCCTGAAGAGTACAAGCACTCAGCTGTTTTCAGGCATCAGTAGATGCGAATAAAATTAGTGCTACTAGCTGTTACAGCTTATGTGAATTAACACAGTGAGAAATGAATGAGACAGAGCAGGTGTTCCTCAACATGTTATCACTCCAAATTTCCCTAACCTTACTACTATGAGTATGCAAGTTCAAAGGGCAAAGAATGGCAAGTACTTATCTATGACAAAATAAATGAGAGCTTATCTAAATGATATTCCATATGCAAATCCTATTTAACAGATTCATTTCTAACCAACCTTTTCATCACTGGTGATTGCCACCTCTTTTCCATCTGCATCCTGATAGCAGTGGAGGAAAAACAAAACAGAACAAATCTATCTGCCACGTATTTGAGGCAAGAATGAACACATTCAAATGAAGTTCACAGTAATTCTTACCAAACAAGCATAACAAAAATGCAACCTTGAAACAAGGTTGGGCACACTGGACGCAACTTAATTCTGCTGTGTATTTTGTTGATAGTTACATAGCAGAAACAGAAGCATTAACTGAACAGTTAGAACAGAAGACCTTGGTTATGCTCAACTTAAGAGGGAATTACCGAGGGGAGGATTCCTTCTGTCGCCTGCGTGGAGATGGTGATGGACTGCGTGAATGGGAATGGCGTCGGCGCCTACCAACTTCCCCATTCTTCACGTTGGATCTTTTAGGTCTTTCCTCTTCAGATGAAGATGAAGAACCAGAATCTATAAAAATAGAAGAATCACTCTCTGGAAAATGATTCTCACACTATTAGCACAGCTGCTGTTAGGGTTATACTGCAGTTTAAACTACTAACCTCTCCCACAAAGTAAGAAGTCTCTATTTAAAAGCAGCGTAACTAAAAATGTTATTTCAAGTGATAAATATATCCATCAGAGCTGAGGAAAAACATCTGCTGCAACCTAACTGGCCACATAAAATCTGGCTAGCCAGGTAATTTAAAAGATGAACTGCAGTTACTTATAAAAACATTAGTGAACAAAACCCGGTACCAAGCCCAGGTTAATTTACTGATCTCATGCATGAAAGAGTCCAAAACATTAGGAAATAACCTGTTGCAACAATGGGTTAGGTAACGCACAGCAAACAACATTGGTGTATGTCACCAAGAGTTTAAGAACACAACTTTATCAAAATCCATTAACCAGAGAGATATCCTAACTTGTAGAAGTTACACTTTCTCTTGAGCAGCAGTTGAAGTGACTTCATTACATGTGATAAATCTGTAAGGAAGTTTTGCAACAAAACTGCAGTGCACAATTTTAGTAAGTATTTGAACCTAACTGCTAACTACTTCCCGTGCCCCTAAACTGGAACAAATGTAGTTTTAGGAAATCTCTATCATCCATACCAGATGAAGACTGTTGGTTCTGCCTTCTGTACTGACGCCTCTGTTGAACAGAGTCTGCTGCAGCCATTTTACCTCCTTTATCTTCTTCTGAAAAGACACATGCATGGACAGAACATTTAAACCAAATATACAAATTTGCCTTATTCACACTGAAGCAAAGTCATGTCAAAGTAGATCATCAAGCAATCTCCTTCCCCCTCCCCCAGTCTCACGATAACATTGAGGCTTGAAGACACTTTGGCTGAGCTTTTTTTTCCCCAAGAAAGCCTGGATATAAATGTCTGAGTGATCATCTTTACATGTCCAAAAACTCTCGCTTTCAATGCCAGACCACCAAAAGGGTTCAGCACTTTAACACTGCCTTTATTTGACAAACACCTCTGCTTAAAAGCCCCACCCAAAACCAGCATGGAAAAGCAAGAGCCGTACCGGATTCTGACAGTTCTGTTTTCCTTTGTTTTGGTGCTGGGGAAGGAGACTCTCGTTTTTCAGTACTCTTATGTTTGGGTGCTAAAAGACAAAGTGAAATAACTCAGTTGCAGCCCTTGACATTCCTGCATGCTTTTCTGTCAGACAAACTGCACACACCATCACTGAGAAAACAAAAGCACAAAACGATAAGAGCTGCTGAGATACAAGTTTTATTTCATCACCTGATGCTCTGCTGGGTGAAACGGAGCCGCGGCTTTTCCTTGCACGATTTGACTGCTGGGGTGTTGGAGACCTGCGTGGCTTTGGAGGTGGGCTTGCTGGTGGGGATGGTCTGTGCCTCCGCCGAGGAGGGCTTGCAGAAGGAGAGAACCTACGTGTTTTACGAGGGGGACTGGACGCAGTCCTTTTAGGTGGTTTCTTTGGTGGTGACCGGGAACGTGAAGAGGAGGAGGAAGAGCTACTGCCAGATAAGGACGCTGATGACCGTCGCCTCCTGTAAATCAAAGAGAACGTTAGATTCTGACTAGGCAGCTTAAGAAATGTTTGAGCATGAGCACAAAATTACATTTGTTTGCAAGCACATATCTAGAGCCACATACAACAGCACTTCTGAAACATGGACAGCCTTCAACACTTGGTTTGTGGAAGAAAAAATAACAACCAATCTTTCACAGTTAATTGTTAGTGTTCCCTTTGTTTGCTTTCTGTCAATCTACAGACTACAACTAAGCTTTTGTCCTGGAGGCAATTAGTTTTGTTTGGGCTCTCTGACTTTTGAATGGTTAAGAGAATTCTCTGTGTTAGCACATGTGATTGAATGATCTTCACAACAGATCTCTTTTAAGAGAGTTTAGTGTGCAAGTACAATAAGAAGTCTTTTACCAAGAGGTACAAATTTCAGATAACTTAACACCTCAGAACCCATCTCTCCATTCTGGTGGTTTAGTCTCTCATCTTTATTTTGTAATTTAAAAAGGTAGGGCCTCTAGAATTCTGCGGCAAAATTTGTGGCAAGTTCTGTTGCAATTGTGTACCTGCAGAATCCACCTTTGGCTGCAGAATTCCTGAGAACCTGGAAAAAAGAAACCCTACCTTGAGTGAGATAAACATTTGCTGAAAGGGAGCTCTTGTACATCTTGCAAAATACATGTTTGATGCTTTCCACAGTTTTCCCACTTGTGTGAAATGAACGTATTTGTAAGCTCAAGGAAAAAAATATAATATAGTCATCACCTTGTCAGAAAAAGGAAGATCTGTTGCTTCCTGAAAAAAGAACTGCTGTACACAGGAAGCACCACGCTAATTCTCTTCCTATGAAGAGGGTAAGAATCTAGTCTCTTCCTATGAAGGCAAATGTCTGTTTGACACTGCCAGAAGTACAGAGTTTTCTCTGCAAGGCAACTCAGATCTTTGCTGCTAGAACAACTGCTTATGCTGTCACCAATGTAACCTCCAGCACCAGATATTGAGAGAATTTTTTTAAGAACATGAAGAGGAAACACATTTCACATCAAAATTAAATTCTGATTGTAACTTTATGTGATAGAAATGGAAGCTGTAATTAAAAAACTCCCAACAAGACAAATCCAATTTGTTCTCATTTTTTCCGCAGGCAAAGGGAAAAAAGAAAAGCATTCAAGACTTAAGTGTCATAAAAGATGCCATGTCAACCTACACTGAAGCTATCCAGAGCCATTTTAAAGTTATTCTGAAAATGGCCCTTTTCAAGAAGGTGGAATTCTCATCACTATTTCAACTGAAAAGAAATTGTTCCACAGATACTGTTATGTTTCCCCACTACACACTTATGAAATAAGACACTGCAGATTTACATAAATCATATGCCTGACAGTATGAGACAAAGAAGGGATCTTTGAGAGCACTCATTCCTCACAACTAATGCTCCCCTTCAGCTTTCAAGGTGTAACATTTTCAGCTCTCGCAAAGAAAGGGAACCTTACCGCCTCACAGGGGATCTGCTTCTTCTGTGCCTGGGGGGGGGAGGCATTCGCCTTGGAGGGCTCCTTCTCCTTGGAGACGGCCGTCGTCTTGGGCTTGGTCGCCTTCTAGGGGAGTAAGACCTGTCATGATCAGAAATTCAAATGAAAAGCAACTATCTAATTTTCAGATTTGAGGATATTTATCCTCAGGGCACTGAGCGGGAAGTTGCTTTTCTCCAAGCGCATCACATTAAAGTAGCATTTAGATTGTGATGCAAAGCACATATTCAGACACAATCAGTGCTTGAAGTTTCCCAACACCTCTCTATTAAATAGCAAAATAATTCAAAAAGAGAGAGGAAAATAAAAATTACACCTTCAGCATCAAACCTAACTCCTAAAAATGCTACACAAGTCTCACCATCTAACAAATGCCATACTCAGCAGTCCATTTCTCCTCCAGTCAGTGTTAGTCACTGTGAGCATCTTGCAATGAACCAACAAGAAGAAAACAACTCCCAAACACATTTTTCCACTGAAAGCATCTTCCTCATTTGGCCTAAAACATCCATAGCCCAACTCCTAGGTAAATAGTGATGTTCTTAAAGAACATGACATTAATTGGCACCTCCATAAGAAAATATTCAGTCCTCAACCTTCACATCAAGATAAACTGAAGTCCTACCTTGACCGTGATCTATGACGCCTTCTTGGTCGAGAATGAGATGGAGAACGTGATCGAGATCTTGACCTTGACTTGGATCGAGTTGGGGATCTTTGACGAGTCTTCTCTTTTTCCTTCTCTCTCTCCTTCTTTGAATTACGTTCTGGTGAAGTTTCCTTAATCTCTGGTACAGGAGGTTCGAGTTTAGGAGCTTTTGGGATATCACTGTTAAAAACAAATATTTCATTTTAATAACCTTAGTAAGAGTACTAAGAAATAGTAAATGGATTCTTTTGCCATTGCAGAAGGAAAAGAAGTAGACACTCCCCCAAATCAAGCCCCAAACAGGCAGCAAGATAATTTACACTTTTTAAAAGGTAACATGCAGTTCTGCACACAAAGCTATCATACTTACCTGTTTGAAGTTGGCTCTTGAACAACAGTCTCCTTTGGTTTCACAGAGGGTTCTGGCTCAGGAGTCACCTCTTTTTTTTCTGGTGCAGGAGTAGCACTACGGCTCTTGGTTCTGTGGTGAGGGGAGCGAGAATGGCTGCGCTTCCGCTCCCTTCTGAGAGGCGACGACCGCCTTCGAGGGGAAGGAGACCTTGATTTGCGTCTGGGAGAAAGAAGTGCCACTTAATAGCATAATGAAAGTGTATAGGATAACAAACCCTGTGCTATTCAGCAGCCAGTTCTTCTGAATGAGGCAAACTCTCAGGACTGTTTATAGCAGTCAGATTACATGCAGAATTGCTTTGTACATATTTTCTGCTAGTAACTGGCAGACAAATTAAAACGTCAAACAAACAAAAAACTCAGACCCCCAAACCCAAGAGAGCCTGAACAGACAAATCACTGCATGCAGCTCTTAGCGTAAACAATACCTATGTCAAAGCTGCTCTAGTTTTATTTGCAGTCATTGTTCAGTATACAACAAGCTAGCCACCAAGAACAGCTAAGTGGCGTAGTCATGGTTCTGTGCCATGTGTGCCTCACTCTGCTGTAGAGGACCATTGACACACTGTATATTTTCATTACCTTCTTGGACTCTTGGATCTGTCTCTTTTTTCTCTGTTGTCTTTGTCTTCCTTATCTCTCTTCTCCTTGTCTTCATCTTGTTTCTTCATAGAAGCCAGTTTCTCTTGCTCTATCTGTACAACCAAATATCACCACTTAACTCCGAGACATCATAAATACCTTATCAAATACTTATGTCAAACAATGACAACAAGAAAACCATACTGCTTCGGGACTAAAATAGAGAGAGCCAGACAGAAGAGCTCTGCTGAACACAAAATACCTACTCAATACCAATAGGTGTGCAGTCATAATTCCACTCTGTGCTCAGAATAACTCATTCACAGTTCTCTTCAGAAAACCTACCTGTCGCTGTTTTATTTCTTCTTTCTTCAGCTCCAGAAATGCAGTTGGAATGCCAGCAATGTTTTCCTGTGCACTTAATAGCAGTGGCCACAGCTCGCCCATGAACTCCCTAGCATTTTTCCCATTCAAAAAACCAGTCAGGTTGATTTGCATCATTTTGGAATCTGGATTCTGCAAAGAGATGACAGGAAGACAAACAGGTTATCTGAAAAAACAACACCCAGTCTATATTAAACTTAAAATTAAAGCTACCGTGGGGGCTACAAAACATATACACTCAAGAACTAATTTTGTCTTAGTCTTCCCCTAGTGATTTCTCATCAATGCAAGTTTACTGTACTATTAATTTTGTTGTGTCTTACCACAAAAATTCAGAAAGGCCTGTTAATCCTTTGTGGGTTTCAGAAGTAGTTTTGGACTGTGTAGCTGCTCTACAGGAGACTGGGGGCTTAAATTCAATACACCATTACAATGCTGCTACGAGTTCTTATACTTATGTTCTAAACATTT
>JBAFWW010049005.1:10596-13096 GCA_036873685.1 Agapornis canus | reverse complement strand
CCCTACTGGTCATACTCAGCTCTGTAACTAGACCATATATATTACTACTGTACTTGATGTTCTAGTGGATGTTCTGAATATCCTCCAGTATGGTTTTAGGAAAAAAATCCTTGTAGGTACCATAAGATACCCAATTACTCCGCTGGAAATTGTCTTTGATTCATGTGTCTTCCCTTCTCATCCTAACCAACTTACCTTCTTTTCTAAGCATTCTGCAAATTTCAACTGCTTCAACAGCTTCTTCTGCTTGTTGCTGAAGCGATTGTCCTGTTCTGCACTTGTTCCCTAAAGCACAGGAAAGAAGATTTTTAGTCTTATGAAATTCAACTATCTACAAGTATCAGTTTCCCACATGCTGGCCCCGGACAGTGCACAGCAACACCTGTCATACCAGTCTGTAAGCAAAAAAAGCCTTTTCGGGTGCCTTTCAATTTTAGCACTGTAGTCTTCATCTACAGTGAAGAAGAAGATTCAGACGGAAGCAGGCTCCCAAGCTCCACAGTCACTCCTTACTCATATAATCTCCCCAGGTTGCTACTTACATATTTAAAAGTACAGTAGTATCAAATTGCTATGGAAAGGACTTAGCCTGTAATTCACAATAGGACTAAGCTCTTTTTCCTCTGTCCAAGAACAAAAATGTCACATTGTTTACAGTGATAGCTACAAAACCTTTGGGTCAATCTCTCTGCAGCAAATCAGCCAACACAGAGCCAGCAAAAGTACAAAGAATGCTGCTTTATTGATTATGCTCTGTTAAAAGTTCACCAACTCGTTCCACTTTCATGAGCAGAAACTATAGGTTAATTCATTTGGAACTGAAAGGCAAGAAAGTCCAGTTCTTGCACAGAAGTAAACAGAAGCACACATGAAGAGGAGGATGGGAAGAACAGCATCCAGATCCAATGACCTGTTAATGGTACAGAACAAAGGCACAGTTCACACTTTATGTGAAGTTTATCCAGGAAACCAACCTGGCTGATGGGAAACATAGGAATTTAATGCCTGCAATTTCCTGTGCATAGAAGTGGCTGAGTACCAGCAATACTATAAGCTGCTGAGGAACCAAAAGACTGTAAGGAAAAGCTCAAATCCTAAGGTAAGCCAACCACTTCCCTGTATCAAAAGCACCTTGCATTAGCAATGTCACATGCTATAAAGTCATCAGACACTGAAAGGGAACAAGCTATTAACACTCCCGTTTGCTGTTCTGGAACACAGGAATCCTAAAGACTGATTCTGGCACAGGCACTTACCAGGATTAAGTCTGTTTAAAACTCTTTATAATACTTGCAGTCTGCTGTGTGGCTTACACATTAGCAACACGCACACAACACTTGTCACAGCACTCAGCAATTTAATGTATTTTGTTTCTTTACTTCTCTTTTACAAACCAGAAACGAAACTGAAAGGACTGAAGTTACAACACTTGGCAAGCAGGAAAGGGAACCAGAGGCAGAGCATTCTATCACAGGCATTTCAAGGCAGAGCCATAGCCATCTGCTCTGACAACTTTACAGCAGTGGGAAGACCTGAAAGGATTAAGAGCAGTTTACTTGATACGGTGAGTCCAAACTGCAGCTCTGCTGCACTTCTGCTGTTCCCACAAGAACCTGGGGTTCTCCTGAACCCAGACCAGGCCACTGCTTACAGCCCCATCAGGGCTCTTATCATTGCTTTTAGACAGTCACCTGCCACAGGCCAGATTAAAAGAATATTAGATTTCAAACACTGTGTTTCCAGTCCTGTTCATTCTGCCATCAATTACAACTACTTCACCTGCACACTCGTTCACAATTGCATTACACAGAACAAGTGTAGATTTAACTCAGTGATTTTCTTCTACACATTAACAGACACTGGAATTAAGCGGAGGATTCTGTGGGCCCTCATGTCTCAAAAGCACCCCAGCTGCAAGAAAAATAATAAAATGGGGCTGAAGAGATAAGCGAATCTTGCAAAACTAAACTGGTTTTTAGAACTCTCCAGAAGGCCCTCAAATTGTTTCATTCTATTAATGGAATAAAAGGCTGAATAGAAAGATACCCTGGGCAGGCTATGGGTTAAGAGTCTCTGCAGGAAATACAGCAGAGCTGTAAGAAAAGAAAAGAAAAGAATTATTATAAAAGAAAATAAATACCAGCTTCAGATAAAGCGCAACTTCTTTTTGCTTTGAATACACATAACCTTCGTATCACAGTTTAAGGCACCCCTCTACACCACGGGCAGATCGGTTTATTAGCTTGGAAAGGGGACTCTAAAGCGCATTTCGCTGCAAAGGCGGGTTCGCTTCGCACCCCCCTCAGCCTGGTTTCCCACCGCCGGTCACGGCGACACACGCCCGCCCAGGCCAGCCCCGCGGCCGCAGGAACCCCTAATCCTCCCACGGGGTCGCCGCCCTGGGGCCCAGCGCAAGAACCGGCGGTGCCAGGCCTGGGCAGAGGCCGCGCTACTGGCGCAGGTGTCCCCGCCGCGCACAGAGCAGCCTCCCGCGCCGGCG
>JBAFWW010049003.1:22796-60994 GCA_036873685.1 Agapornis canus | reverse complement strand
AATAGTTAGGGTTAGAAAGGACCTTAAGATCATCTAGTTCCAACCCCCTGCCATAGGCAGAGACACCTCACACTAAACCTATTCTTCATAAATGTCTGTCAAATATTCATAACTTCTAAATGGGAGGGTGAAAGCCCAGGGAAGTGAAAGATCCAAGTTCACAAGGGACTAAAGCAATGCACTGTCTCTTTCTTCTATCTCAAAATGCTTTGGATCCACAGCTCTGAATGAGATGCCCAGACTTCCTGTACAACATGCTGGCAGAGCTTGAGATGTCAGTGTAGTACTCAAAAGCCAGAATATGCAGTAGAAAACAACTTAGTTTAACACAGGGTTAAGGGCTTACACAGATGCTTCTCTGGCTGTGAGTGCTTTTAGGTACCTTATTTGTGGCTCCTGGGAAGGGGTATTTTGGTGTCCTTTTCAAATGCTTAAGCTGCTTTTGCATCTTCAGAACAAGGTGGCATGAAAGCCACTTACATTTTTTGACTTTGTAATTCCTTCAGTAGCTAACTCCATGGTTTTGATTCCTGGGGCTTTTGCTTAAGTCTCTAGAACATAGATGCTTTCTCATTCATATCTCAGTGGCAGGAAGGAAACATGCACAGCAGCAAAACAGGTCCTATGGATGCTTAAGATTAAAGATTGCAAATCATCCCATTGTGAAAGCAGTAGAAATTTGAACAGCTGACCCATTTAAAGGTGAGGCTGGGCATTCCAACTGGTTCTGGAAGATGCTCATTTAGCAATACTGTTTGGTAATGTAAATGGATGCAGAGTAAAAGACCTGTCCAAGAACATCCTTAAAGCAAAATCTTGAGTTTATTCTTGTGTGTTAAGGCCATGTGAATGTGTATTTCAGTTAACTTGTAACTAATGAATGATAAAACTGAGCAGCACTTAGCCTGGTATTCCTTAAGCCTAACTCTGTGAATCTTATCAGAGGGTGTTCCTTAAGTGTGTGAGAATGTGGATCTGAACTTAAGCTCTGAGGCTGACTGTCTTGTCCATGTGGAAATACATGTAAATCCTCAAAGTAAAGATGAGTTCAGACCTAATGGTAGAGTTACTGGACATGTAATCAGTGTATGCCATGCCACAGCTGACATGAGTATAACCCTGTGTGTTGAATTGGAGTAGAAATATGCTAGCTTGGAGGAGCCTGATTTGTACGTGACTTCATGTCAGAAACAATTTCATACTGAGAAGGAAGTATTTGCATTTGATTACTAAGAGCTGATGTGTTTAGTCAACAATTATTTATATTTCTGTATGAGGGAGATAAGTAATTTGACTTATTAATAGGCAGATATATACAGATCTTAATCAGAAGGCTTCAAGGATTTAAGTTATGAATTTTACATGAAAGCACAGTTCAGGCTGTATCTGACACCCATTAACTGAACTGGAAATTAATATTTCTGGGTTTGATGATACTGATGAAGAAGGAAATCAAGCTTGTCACTGCCTGTCATGCAATGAAACTGGCTTTTATTTCTCAGCAAAAAGTTGGAAGGTTTTTGAAAATCTTGAGGGCTGAGGATTTTAGGTTTTTATCAGCTCATCCAAGGCACTTCTTTTCCTATGAAAAACCTGGTTTTTTTAATTCTTTTCCTGTGGGTTGTATGTGGGGTAGGGAACCATGCTTACTATGAGATCTCATTTTTCTCCATAACATCTTTAAGTATATACATTCTGGGTATATAGAACTCCATTAGCTTATATTTAAACTCGTGGAAAACTCATAGGTAAATTATTGGCTCAGAGGTTGCAATGCTGAAAAGTTTAGTCATTTGGCCCATTACAGAACTCAATCTGACTGAACATGAAGGTACAACCCTTATGGGGACTTTCTTATCTACAGGTTGATTTCTTTTTTTTTTTTTTTTTTTAAATATAAAAATACAAAAAGGTTTTAAACCAAAAGTCTTTGGAAAGTTAAATAGTAATCTTTCAGAACTATCAAAAATGAAGAGAGGAGGGTTATAATGACTCAATAATGTCTTCACCCATGCAGGACAAACTATTCTTATTCTGCAAAATTTTGTGCTTTCTTTTAGTCCCTCTTTTTATAATCCCTTTCTTGCTTCTTGAATTGCAAGGATGTATTGTATTTGTCAGTCACGAAAAAGAATCCAGATAAATGCAGTTTTAGACTGCAGCATCTGTGTTTTGAGCCTCTATAAAAAGAATATATTTTAGCTGTTTCTCAACAGGTTAAATGTTGAATTATGGACTCTAAATTTGTAGGTACACCACAAAAAAATCACTACTGTCCTCAGTTGGTTTTGTTCCCTATCTTTCACAGCATCTGCTGTTTATAGATCTGACAGCTTTGGGTTGTTGCCTACATAGACTAGATTTCTGACAGGTAAACATCAGGTCTTCTCTCAGCTGGGGAGCTCAAGGAACTGCTGGCTCCAACTTCTCTCCTATCTTTGATCATATTCTCCTTGAGACAAGATAGATAAAAATAAACATTTTGTATGGCCCTGTTTTGGCAAGCCCTGGCATTTGGCTGAGACAGAGAAACAAGGGCATAGTGGAAACAGTCTTTTATAGGATTGAGAATTCAAGCCATTCAGAGGAGCTGGTATAGCTAGAGCTGGCTGGTGCTGCCTGGCTTTATGTGCTTAGCAAGGAATATGTTAGCATGACTGACAAAACTAGTGAAATCCTCTCTTGCTTGGCAGGTACCTATAGAGATTTGTTGCAAATCAATGCCATAGTTCACTCCAGGATTCTTCAGTCACAGAGTAAGTCATGATTCCTATGACCCCTTCTGCAAAGGAAGGTGAAGGTGGGGAAGGAGTATTGCTCTCTCTGCTAATACTGTCTGCCTATCGATGACATATGAAATGCTCTAGCTCTGCCGTGCTGAGCATCCATCCTGTTTGAGGGAGACTGTGGTTTGCTACTCATAGCTATCTATATCCATTAGCCATGATGCAGGGCAGAATGAACGGAGTAAATGGTGTTCAGGCTTTTCAAAGAACCAGTAGTGAAATTTAAATGTATCTAGAAAAAGCGATGTAATGTTTCCATTTCTTCTTGTCTTCCTTAACTAGTGTTCAACATGGGCCTGTCTTACTGTATTAATGCTGAGAAAAGGTATAAGCGTGCTACTGCTGTGCTGAAAGCTAATGCTATGAGAGGGGTGAGTGAGCAAGGACTTATAATCCAATATAATAGAACAGCGTCCTTGATGGATAACATGACAGTGTCTTGCAATTATTCTTTTTAAGGTAAATTCTTGGCTGATTGAGTAGCTGAGGCAGATATATGAGGACCTCTATTTGCCCCCAGTGTAGATACAAGCTGATGAACTGTGGATTTCTGGGGTTTTTCACCCATGTAGTGTTTGCTAATAGACCTTCACTGAGTCTTTGAAGAATCCTTTATGGTGGTGAGAGGAGCAGCAGATGTGTTTGAGCAATCTGGTTTATGATGCTGTTCACAGTATGTTTGCTTTTTCTTTCCTTTTTTTTTTTCCATTTTTAAATTTGGCTGGCATGAAATGGGAATGCTCTGATATTACTACCTCAGAAGTCTTTCAATTACTTTTGCAGGGGTAAGTAACAGGTTTGCACTATGGAAAATGAGGACGCTGAGGTGAATGCCAAGTTGTGGATGCTCTTTACTTCTGACAGGCTAATCTGACCATGAATTCAATTGTTTTCACATTTTTTATTTCTCAGGGGAGTAGGGTCCTGGCCCCTGCAGGCAGAACATCTCCAATCACATTGTTGCAGGAAACTCGGAACAGATTTTGCACAGGACATACTTAAAGCTGCAAACAGAAGGAACATTAGGTTAAGGATTAATTTCTTCCTGACCTGGATCTAACAACCGTCATCTGAAAAAGCATTGACAAGCAGCTGAGGTGGCAGAAGTAAATGATAGCATGAGTACAAAGTAATGGGCAGAGGGTCATTGTAGTCCTGTCAAATAGTGGTGCGAATTGTTGGGTCCTGTTATCTGTCTTTGCAAGGCCTTTTTTTTATTCCAGCAGTCTTTGTCTGCAGGCTCATATTCAGCAATATTCTGGAATGTAAGTACCTAATTGTGCTTGCAAATCAGCTGCTTAAACTTCCTAAATTCTCATCATTTTAGTATCTTTGTTGTCCAGATTATATGAATCCTAAGGGTAAGAAAAGGAGATTTCAGTCTGTGAAGCTGTCATCCTGACACACTTCATACAGGACTGTGGCATTTTGTAAATGCCACATTAACAATCAGGGATGAGTTATCACTCAGAAGTATTCTTCATAAATGAACAGAGGTCCTCTTAGAGGCAAAAATGAAAGTTACAGTAAACATCCTCAGGGCAACATGTTTTGTATGTTGGACACCGTCACCCACTGGATCAATGACAGAACACACATAATTTCTCTGTATCCCATTAATGACAAACTGCTTGGGCAGGTTAGTGTGATAAGAAGTCCTCACTTAAGAGATGACTTCTGTAGAAACTGTGGTGGGCTGCTACCTGCTCTGTTGGATAGCAAATGTCAACCCTTACATTTTGCTTCCAACTTCAGAAAGCGCCAATAAGGACCATGTAATAGTTTCATGTGTTTTAAAATACATCTACCCTTAGGTAACAGTAGTTTAGCAAAATGAATCACTGACTGAGTTAGCTGGGATTTGGATCTTCAGATTATTATTTATAACACACTTTTAGTGGGAGCAGGAAATGAGTCGGGAAATTTGTGGTAAGTGAAAACTTGCATATGACGATTAACTGTGACTTTTTCAGAGTGGGAGAGTCTATTTGTGTGAAATTATAGATTCCAGGAAAAATAAGGTTTTATCATCATGTGTAGTCCTCTCCCTTTAATGAGATGTAATTTGTAACACTCTTACCTGAATAGATGACCAGAAAGAGCTTAAATATTATGGTAGAGCTTTGTATTAGTTTCTGAGGCACATTGTAGATGATTACAGGTGCTCTCACTGTAAGGCATGGTGAGGCTATTCCCATTGGAATATTTGTCAAAATGAAGCCCTGACAGCTTAGAAATGTGATGCTGTCTGGATATGGACAGTTCTGTGGCAGTAAAATGCATTCACACAAGTGGAAATGTGGACAGAATGATGCTATCATCTTTGCATGGCAGCTCATTCAACTATCTTCTGCAGACCTCCTTCCTGCCAAATTAAAATATGGGTCTCTAACAGTTCTTTGTGAATGTCTAGACATCAAATCAAGATTGTTGTTGAAGTGTTCCAAACCTACAGCCCCAAATGCCTTTCCTGTCAAAACATCATCATGTTTTTGCTTATCACAGATGTCTCCCATCCAGGCAGTGTTTAGACTCTGTAAGTCTTACATCCACATTTTGTTTAGGTCCTGTATAATATTTGAGGCAGTGGCCCTTTCTATCCAATGGTTTACATAAAACTTGTGTCCAGGTGTTAGCTTTTATTTCATTTCAGTAACATCATTTTCCCCCTGACTTTGACAGATGCTATGTAGCTCAACTAAAGGAATTGAATGTATCACTGTGACTATGCTACCCGTGTCCCCATCCTTTGCTCTATACTCCACCAAATCACTTTTCTTCATTTTCCAGAGCTTTCACAGACTCTTTCCCCACTTCCAGCCTATATCAAATGAGATCAAAGTTCCTGCCTCCAATCAGCCCATAATGCTAGCCTTCATCACCTGCTCATTACATTTTCAATCACACATTTCTGCTCTTTTCTCCTAGGCAATCCCTAACTCTCAGAAGAAACCCACCATCAAGCCAGCACACAGCAATGCCATTAGCATCCTTGAAGTCTATACTTCTACCATGCTGCCTGATGATAATGAATAGGATGCGTGCTATGATGATCATCTTGATCTCACAGTTTCTGTGTAATTTTTCCTCTTTCTGCACATTTCTCTCATCTCTTGCCTTTCAATAGTGACTTCTTTGGGACCATGGTGGTATCTGTACATTGTGTAATAGTGATGCAAGATTAGTGACAATAATATCTGAAGAACTTGGAAGGATGCAGCATATTCATCCTCTGAAGTCAGCATAAATCTGGTCAAAGCAAGACTTCAAAAATTAGGTACTTATTTAGCAGATTTTCACTGTCCTTTGGGATGTTGGGGTAGTTATTTGTGTCTTTTATTCAATTTTTTAGTAGATGTGGGAGTACATTCACTAGCAGGAACTACTCCACAGCTACCTACTTTCTCACTAGCAGTATCAATGCAAATTTAAAGACGTGGTAATGTCTGCAAAAGGACATGGAGAAAATGGTATGAATTAATTAAACATCTGAATTAGTGGATTATTTAAACATTCTGGGTGGAAACTTTCATGCAGAGTTAAAATTGCCTTAATTCACTTTGCAATAAATATTTAATTTTAAAATATGCACACAGGTTTTGGGGATGTTGCTATCTCCCCTTATTAATTTTTTCTGGCTTCCTGGTTTGCCTGGGTAGGAAACTTAATACTAGGCTGGGGACTCAGTTCTCCCACTGATCTCTCTTCAGTGGATCTTTTTGATGTGCTGAGGATACTTGCTTGACTCCATGCCCAGACGGATCTCTGGGAGTCTTGTGCTCACCCAACCATGCTGGGAGTCAGCTGTGGGGGGCTCAATGGGTGTAGCTGATTGTGCATGCTTCTGGGGCATGCATGTGAATGGCAGGAGGTTGCTCAGATGGTTTTCAACGTGTACTGCTGCTGCAGGGAGGCTTGGGCTGCTACTAATCGCAGCTGTAGAAAAGGGATTGCAGCTTGCACAGCTTGTCTGAATCCAGCGGTGCAGTTCTTTGTCCCTCTAGAGGAAGACAGGTGACTGCATTTAATAGGAGAGATGGGAAATCAAGTAGCTCTTTTGACCATCTTTTATCACCCTCAGAACTGTCCTTTAGGAAAAAAACCCACACAATTGCAGTTGCTTAAGAAGATTAGATTATGTGGCAGAATTTTAACACCATCTCTGCTGCTGGAATATGTGTCTGCTATGTGTTATGAATATTTCAAATAAAGCCTCCTCCTCCTCCCCCCACGATTAGTTTTATAGATGGCTAATTAATTATCCTCCCTATGGCAACTGGCTGTGGCTTTTATTAACTTGCAAATCAAAGGAAGAGTCTGAAAAATGACAAGCTAATTTTTTTAGTAAGGTATATCTTCTGTGCTTAATTCATATTTTGTTAGCCAGCAGTCTGCAAAGTTATCTGTTTAATTTGGGAAAATACATTATTGCGGTTTGAGTAATCTCCCATATTAAAAAGAATAAAGATAATTTTGTAACCACAGTGATGAAATTTATTGTACTTCAGTCACGAATATGCTAAACAGATACATATCTTTGCTTAATTTAAGTAAATCAGAGTCTCACTCTCCCATTACAATGATCGTGACAGTAGTGTTACTGTTAATATAATCCTGGCATCAATTTTCTCCTGATGTGGGACATTCCCAGATGCCAGATTTCTGCCATGCAGTTTCCTGCCATCCTTTTTAGTTCTTTACTTTTGAGATAAGTCCTGGGCCTGTTTCAGCAACAAGTGTTTTGCAATTGGTTTTGATGGAGCCAAGATTTTGCTGGTTCTCTCTAGTCCACAAAACTGAGAATTGCTCCACCAATGTGAAATGAAGTTTGTATAAGCAGCTCTTCCACATGAAAAGGAGGAAAAAAATACAGAGGAGCTCCTGCCAATGCTTGCTTCATATTGAAACTATTCTGAGGAGGTTTCTCAGAAATGAGGGTAAAAACTCAGGGGGGTTTGGGGGAGAGAATAATAATGACTGCTGCAACAGTTTGATAGCTGTTTGTAGCCTTTACACCAAGAGTGATTCTTACCACTTGAGGTCCTGCTGCTTTTGTGGCTTATCTCAGGAAGAATTGAGCTCTGCAGTCCTGGCCAAGTTTAGCAAAGTCACTAATTGAAAGTTGCTTTGATTTCACTTTTCAGCTGCTTGTTCTATTGAGTGCTGTCTCTCTGTGGGGCCATGCCTGAAGGTGGTGACAGATTCCTTCTGTCTAGGGGCTGGAGTGTCTCCCTTTAGAGACAATCAGCTCTGCTAAATGTTTCTCTTTATTCTGCACTTCTCCCCACATTACCAGGAGGAACCATATCTCACTCATCAGTTCATACCACACTCAGCTCATGTGGATCCATCTGCTGTTTCATCGTGTTCTGACCATAGGAAGTACCAGATGCGTTCATGGAAGATGCTGGGCAGCCATAAAGGGAAGAGGAGATTTCCGACTCACCTCAAGGCCAGCTTTTTGATATGAGCATAGTTTCTCTCTGAAGCAAATTGCTCCATTTGTTGCCCTGTTGAAAACTTGGCTAGAAGTCACTGGCTTTCATTTTGAAGCACAGTGGTTTATAATCTTCTTATTTCCTTTGTTCTATTGGCATAACTTAGTGATTTCTTTATTATTCATATTTATGCATCAGTTCCTGGAAGA
Organism: Agapornis canus; assembly: GCA_036873685.1. Lineage (NCBI taxonomy): Eukaryota > Metazoa > Chordata > Aves > Psittaciformes > Psittacidae > Agapornis > Agapornis canus. The sequence continues at coordinate 52,561 of JBAFWW010049003.1, read as the reverse complement.
GTGCAGAGAAGACAAGATAGGGAAATTGTCCTGAAAGAGCAAGCTGTCAAGCTTAATATGGTACATTTCTCATTCTCTGAAACTGTGGAAAGAAATCTTTGTGAGGCAGTTGTTTGGAAAGCTTTAGAAACCTTGGCATGTATATTTGACTATATAAAAGGTATGAGTGCATGATAAATCCAGATAAGCAGAGCACAGGGCAGTGCTATGCCATCAATGGTCTGTAAGGTGCCAGCAGTTCACCAGTGACAACATTGTGAATACCCATACCATCTGTTGGATATGTTGGGTAAAGGGGGTTCCAGCCCCAGGTGCTTGCAAGTTAGCTCCTAACAGCAGGTGGGAGCTGACAGGAAGTCACATTATTGTTGATTATAATCATATTTACAACTTTAATATAGCTGGGTTATGTTTACAATGAGAAAAACACGAGTTTGGATAGCAGTAGCATTTTGTCTGCCTGTGTGATTAGTGTTTCATTTAGTGTTCTCTTAACTGCCTGCCAGACTCAGAAGGGATAAATGCTGGTACATAGCATCTTTCTCCAAGGCTGTTAGGACATTATTTATTTGATCAGAAGTTGTGGGAAACTTTGTGCAAACAAACTCAATGAGTAATGCGATCATATTGAGAAAGCAAGAGCCATGCCTTGGTGTGTGTGTGTGAGTGGGGAGCTGTTTTGTTTTAAATCCACATCATGGGGCTTCAGTGGAGAATCTGAGTTGTTTGTGCTCATGCTGGCTTCTAATTGCAGTGGATCCTGTTGAACTGGAAAAGTCACAGCTCTGACATGGAGTGGAGTAGACTCATTCATATGTTAGCTGACTTGCTGGAATTGAGGTTGATGTATTGGCATGGTGCTCTGCACTGACCCAGGGAAGAGTGTAGGACTGCATTCAACAGCAGTGGGCTTGAGCAGCAGGGATTGCAGGATGCATCCTCTGGGATGTGCACTCTCCTTTGCTGCTGCTCACACCCAGAAATAAGACTCCATACACTGCTGTAAAGTTCTCAGTTCTGTTCTGTTAATGTCTGGCACCAATAATGGATTTTGAATTCCCTGGGATAATTAGACGTAGTCTGAAAAAGCCAAAAAAGGACTTTGACTGTATTAAGAAGTTGAATTTCACAGCAGTAAAAAATCCTGCTGGAATTTTAGGATTGTCCACACACTTTCTCTTCTTAATCACTCAAACTTTGGTTTCCTTCCTTGGGGTGCCACTGATAAATATCTTGCCTTTCCACATCATAATGTTTAACTAATCTTATTTTCACGCTCTACCCAAAATCTAGATCTCTACCATTGGTAAATGATATGAGGAGCACTCAATTTCTTTCCAATTTCAGGAAAATGGAGAAATCCCCGCCCTACCAGCTTCCCTTGAAGAATGTGGCAATCACATTTCTTTTTCTTACTTTACTTTTTTATCCCAAATAATTTTACTCATAACCTTGCTGTATTGCAAGTTAAAGAAACTATTCTTTTCAGCCCTGGCACCAAACTGATTTAATTTCCATAGATTCATTATCTCCTTATTAACCACAAGTCCTCTTCAACAAAGAAGCTATTTGAAATATCTAAAGCTAGAGCCATTTTGTGCTGCAAAATCTCAGGGGCACCTCGATAAATTACATCTTCATAATGAAGAAGTAAGGGGAAAGAGTGGCAACAATAGATTTTTTTACAATAGAATGAAATTGGGGTTTGATCTGATGCAACATGACTTGCTCACAGCACAGATAGAATATCAAATCATCCCTGTGAAACTTAAACCTTGCAATATTCCCCCCGTTGTATCCATTGTTCTGCTAAAACCTTGAAGACTACGTATAATAGTTTGCAAATCGGGATTTAGTTGATATAGTTTATGCTTTTTTTCAGCTTGTTCAATTTAATTATCCTCAGCCTGCAGACTAATTTATGTGTGTTTGATGTCAGTATTCATTAGCAGTACAGATACAGCCTGTAAAGCAAAATGCAGCTAGGTTCTCTTAAGCACACTGTGCCGGTTATATACTGGAGTTCTGTTACAGAATGGGTTTGGAACAACACCGTCAGAAAAATTACTACCTAGAGAAGCATAAGAATGTGAGTTTGTACAAGAAATGCCTGTAAAAGTTGTAGTATCAAAAGGACATAGTTCTAATTCTGTGCCAGGACACATATCTGATTCATTAGCTATCACTTAGAGGAGAGACAGACAGACCCTAAAGTAGAGTTATGATTTTCAAGGTCACTGGCCACGTTGATGAAATGGCAATATATTTAATTGTGGGTTACTGTGAAATGGATTTGTTTGGGTGTTGGTTTTTTTTTTCCTCCTCTCTTAAATGAAAATTTTTTATTGTGTTTTTAAACAAATGTAAGGTTTTGTGTATCTAAAATGAAACATTTGGGTTCTTTTTTGTTTTAAGCACAAACTGGGAAATGAAGGTCACTTCCATCTGAAAAGGAAAAAAAAACAAACCCAAATGTTTTTTGGTTTTTATTTGTATGCGTTGGGTTTTTTTAAATACAGAAATTTCTGCAGTCAAAACAAGTTACTGACATTGACAGCAACTTGAAGATTGGTTTTGATTAACAGAAATGCACATTTGTAAGGAAGTTATAGACATTGGTTTGGCTGACTTTTCTAAATACACTGCCTGGCTCTAACGAAAAAGCACGTCCAACCTAGGTTCCAGCTTAGGAGTCCCCTTGTTTGTCAGAGACCAAATCAAGGTGCTGGCTTTCCCGGTCTCTCCATCCCTGGAAATGCAGGTGTAAACCAGTATTATTTTATGCCTTAAGGCTTAAGGGAAGCAGATTTTCCAGTTGAGACCCATCCTGCTGGCAGGGAGACACCTGCTTGGGAAAATCCTTTCCACCCATCTTCCCCCCTCCACCTGTTCCTAGGTGGGGGGAATTGATAAACCTTGGGAAATGGGGATGCTGAACCTACTTATCTGACCTCTCTGCTGCTTGTTGCTCCCTGCTGCAGGTGCCGCAGAGTTATAGGGCAAACCAAGGGGGCAAACTTTGCTTTGGGAGGTCTGGAAGATAGAAGTTCTTTACTGTGAGAATGATGAGCCACTGGCACAGGGTGCCCAGAGAAGCTGTGGCTGCCCCATCCATGGTAGTGTTCAAGGCCCGGTTGGACAGGGCTTGGGGCAACCTGCTCTAGCAGAAGGTGTCCCTGCCCGTGGCAGGGGCTTGGAACTAGATCTTAAGGTCCCTTCCAACCCAAACCATTCAATGACTCTGTTTGTTACCCCTGTTATAGTCTGTTTCTTTGCCTTCTGAATGCTATAATGGTCACTTGGAAATTAATAAATAACTCATAAACCCAAAAAAGCCCATTTGGTCCCCACCAAGACCAAATTCCCTGCTGGGATGGAGTAAATGGCACTATGCCCATTTGTGGGAGGTCTTGGTCTCAAAATCCTTCCTTGGGCTTAGCTGAAATCTCAGCTTTCAGGAGCATGGCCTGCTGCCCTTGTTTCCCTGGCCATGGGGCTGAGAAGGAATTTCTTAGTGCCTGACACTTGCCAGCTGGCCAAAGTTGCTGCTGATCTCGGGGGGAACCTATGGGCTGGCAAACTGAGAGATGTGCTTGATGCCAGCACTGCATTGAACATCCGGGTGGTAGGTATTGCTGCATTTGGGGTGGTTGGGATCTGGGGCCTATGAACTATTGCATGCCAACATGGTGATTGCTCCCAGTTATCTCCATGAAAGCCAACCTATTCTTACTATGAAAAATACAGCCCACTTTAAAACAATAGGGTGAATTGTATGTATCAATTAAATCAACCCTTGCAGTGACAAGTGAATATTTGATTTTGTATCCCCAAAGGACAGTGCATACCATATTACACTACAGTGATATTTTCTAATAAATTATCTAGCTGACATCTTGCCTCCAAGGGGAGCAGGAGATTGTTAACAAAGAAGAGAAGAGCAGCTCTTTCCTATTTATGCCTCATCTCCATTATGCATAAAGGCACCAGTTGCAATGCTCTGTACCTTGTAAATGATGATAAATAGGAGAGAAAGCATTCCTTTGCTGTTTATACATGCACATATACAGTTTTGAAATGTGTACAGAGCAGTCACAGAGCCAACCCCAGCTTTGCCCTTCCCTCTTCCTTTCTCTACCCAGAAGCAAGTGTTTATCTCAGTGATAGTAAGGGATCCTCCAATGATTTTGTATCAGTGTTTCTTCATACAGAAGGTTGGGAAATCACACTGGTTGCTCAATGAAATTATATGAAACTTGCTGGCTTGGGAGAGACACTGGCTCTATGCAGGATCTAGGGTAGATGAAAGAGCTGGGTTTGCTTTCTTTCAGTCTTGGGGATAGCCTGGAAAAGGATGATTCATCCCTCAGCATCTCTTTCCTCATTTGCAGAGATTGTGATCCCGAACATTCCTACTAGGGCTAAGGTTTGGTGAAGGGCCAGAGGAAAGGCTATTTGAGAAGTATTTGTTGTTCCCAAGGGAATGCTTGTGAGGCTTTGGAGAAGGTTTCAGTGGTTTGCAACATTCAAGAGAATTACTGGGAATATTAAAGTGGAAATAATAAATTCTTAATTAACATTCTGACCAAACAAGCTGGGAGAGAGGGTGATAGATGACAGCTGGTGGACACAAGTTGTACAAACTTCCATGAGCTTTCACTGCCCCAACATCCTTTATTGGTTCTCTTGTTGTTTTCAAAACTATAAGGACATCTGCTCAGGGATCAGGAATCACTCAGAAGGGCTCCTGTAAATAAGCAAGTAAAGCAGGAGCCTCAGGAGACAGTTTTGGATGAAATTGCACTGAAAATGTTCCTTTACACATACTTAAAGTGCTTGGGACTCAATTGTGTGCAAATACAATACATTAACTCATTTTTCTGTTTACTGGGACTTTATTGTGTATTTTTATATATTCATCAGTAATTGGATCAACTATCTACAGACAATTTTCATTCAAGTAAGCTTTTTGAACAAATTTGTGTACTTTATCCCAGCAAAACGTGACAGAAGAATTTGGTTTGATGGGTTGTGTTTTTCCTAGTTCTGCCTCTGCTCTCAAACAGGAGTTGTTGTGGTTTAGTGCCTCAGAGTCGCAAGTAAATGACAGTTCTCCACAGGGAAAGATATGTCTGAAAAGGGCTCAGCCTTCTGCAGATAGTGGAATAACTGCAGGAGAAGCCTTAATTGGGTGCAGGAGGGAGGAAGGAAAGAAAGCGCTTGACAGGTTGAAATATTTTTCTATAGCAGCAGCATTTTAGAGACACTTGTTAATGAAGATGATTGATTGGAAAATGAGTCAAAGCTTTTAAATCTTTAAAAAGGGTATTTTTTTTCTCTTCTTCTTGAAAGTGGTTTCCTTATCTGATCATGAAGACAAGAGAATTTTCCTTTCCACCTCTAAAGAATTAAAAGTTCCTCCAGGCTCAATCTGAGAAACACTGCTTAATTACACACAGGACACCTGGTGTAGTCTGTGTGACAGGCAGGATGAGGTGTCTGCTTTTGCTTTTGAGAGACAGAGAATGGTGAGAAAAAAAGGTGTAATATCTTTTGTGCTAAGTGTTTAATAATGTCTTTTGTCAAACAAATTAACACCAGACACCCTCCCCAAAACCCAACCAAGCCAAAAAATAGGTAGGATAATACCTGAGATGTGACCAAAATGTGTAGACAGTATGTATTGTTGCTTCTCATGAAAAACAGTGTAAAGAAAGTAAATGGTTTCATTGTCTACTCTGTTCTAGTGGAGGTGATAGTCATCAGTATTGGTAGGGAGAGTTGAAATAATAGTATCAATATTAATATCCATCTTCCATTTATGTCTCACTTCCAAATGCATGAAGTATATGCTAAGAAGACACATGGCATTGATGTAACATTAATAAGAGCTCAAATATAAAAAAAATAGCCAAAGTGAAAGCTTTTTCCATCAGTTAATTTAGACTCGCTGCCAATTTATATTTAATAAATAAAATATATCTTGTGCTGCCTACCCATATAGCTGGCACTCATAAATTACTGATGCAGTAGAATTTGAACATGAGGAAAGGAAATGAATATGTTTTTTAAATGTTTAAGTTATGTGAGACAGAGCAAGCATAGTCGGTAGGTTGCACTGCTTTCTGTGTACTCAGTCTTACAGCCGTGCTGCACACATGGTTTATATACCTTCAAATTGTTTGAACATTAATGGTCATAAAGATTAGGAAAAGTTAAAATCCAGTGAAGTAGGAAGCAGGGTTCTCCCCACACGCACTTTCTTAATTTTTTAAGGTTATTTTTAATGGTTCTCCTTCAAGCAAAATACTCAGTTGAGCAGCTTTGATTCAGATAAATAATGTATTTTATCATAACTTGAAATCAATGAGTATTCCCCATGTGCTCAATGTTAGCTGTGTATGTAAACACCTTGCTGAATCAAGGCCTCTTATGGCAGAAACCCAGAAGTCTCCAAACCTCCAAGAGCGAAGCTGTTCACCTTGGGAAATGCACAGGCTCCATTTGTAATGGAGAAGCCTGTGCTAAATATACCTTTCTGCTGATCCAGGGTGAAAATGAACTGGTTCCTTGTTCAAAACTATGCACGACTGGCCTTTCTTGGCTGGATTCTGCAAGGTGTATGGGGTGCTAGAAGCACAGCTGAATTCTCCTTTCAGGTCTGAACTTCAATTCTGGTGACTGGCAAACCACAGCTGTGCTCACAATCCGTGCAGCCTCTCTTTTTCAGCATCATATGCTGTGTTTTCTTGTCTTTCAGTGATGGTAGGAGGGACTGAAATGATTTTTCCTCCGTTGGGCTGGTTTTGTCCTCTGAGTACACATACAATTTTGGGCTGGATGCATAATTGATCTGCTGAGCCTTGGATCTCTTTGCAAGATCTGCACAGACAGACATAGGGAGCATGTTTCAGTCCATTCTTGTTTTCAGCCCTCTGTGATGGTTCAGTAATCCTAGGAGCTAGCAATAATAATATCAAGTGTCATTACTGATTTTTTTTTAATCATCCTTATAATTCTTATTCTGAATAGCACTTAAATCACATTTTTATCTTTCGTTGACAATAAAATGCAGCCTCATAAATATTTAACTTGCCTGATTAAATTATCCATGCTGAAACAGATAACTGGGCACTTTAATAAGCTTAAACTAAAATCTTGGATCTTATTATCTCCCTGAAGAAGAGACAGAAAATGATAAAGGCTCCCCTGTTCCGGGTGACCCTCACACCATTCAGCTCAGCAGCGGGAGATTCTTATCAAACCTGAAAGAAGCCTCAGAAGTGAACGTGGAGTTGATGATAATTAATAGCAATCATTGTCTGTCTTTATGGCTGATGAATACTGGGAGAGGCAAAAAGTCTGCAAGGCTCCTGTTGTACGGCCAGAGAACCAAAGTGGGGAGAGGTGGTGGCTGTGCTGGAGTTGAGGCATAGCTGCGATACTTTAGAGATAGCTCACCAAACCAGCTTGTTCTGTCTAAAGCCCCTTTCCTACACTCAGAGATACCTGCCTCAAGTGTGCAGAGAGATTTTTAGTGCCAGAGAGGACTGTCACAGTCTCCTCTTGAGGCACACTGAAACATGCCAGCCATGGGATGCAGCCCAACTCTCTTTGTGGCTTGCAGCTGGATGAAAGCATGGGTTTTTTTAATTGAAAAAGGAAATTATGATGGTGGCTGCTGTTTTGCTCTCTTTGTGTTCCTGGAGAGTGTTGAAACAGCCCCTGAGTCACCTGCTACTGATTCCTATGGTCACTGCTCTCACTCCAACAGAGGTATCATCCCTACTTCTGTCCATGCTTGTCAGTCTGAGTCACTGTTAAAGCATCTGCACTGTGCCATAACTCTGTAGCAGGTATGAGAACATCTCCCAGAGCCACTTTCAGAACAGAATTGCAATATATTGCCAGTCCCACATCTGGACATGTGGCATATACATGGGGTTTGGTGCAACCTTGAGGCCTTGTTGAGGGAGAGTGGGGAACCAGATGGAATGCATTTCAGAGCAAGGATACATGAAGATGTAGAAGAGTCACATTTGAAACAGATCTTGGGACAAGGGAAGCTTGAGCAGGAGCAAAGGAGGACCATGGGTGGGAGAAAGGGAAGAGAAATGGAGATCTGGGGCCAGGATCAAAGCTGCATAGGTTGGGTTGTGGAGATAGTAAGTCTGTGTAAGACTTTGTGCAATAAAAGCATCCTCTGCAGTGGTGATGAAGTTGGCTTTGTTTGATCCCAGCCTCCGGTCACTTGCAGTTGACTCTCCGTGAGTCACTGAGCCTTTGGCTGTGCTGCTCAGCTCCTTCCTATCTTGTCCAAAATTCTTGTGCCCCTCCTTGTTTCCCAATCACTTCTTGTACCCACTCCACATGGTTTGCTGTGGCTCTGCCAAACAGTTGTAAGTGAGTATAACGATGAGCCAGAACCTGGTACCCCTCATCTTAGGAAGAAGTGTTTACAGATTACTTTGTGTGCACAGGGGAGCAGCTCTGGGCAAGTGTGGACTCTGTTAAAGCAGAGAGGAAATAGGAAAGATTTCCATTGGAACCTGTCAGATTGGGTAAAGTCAGTATAGCAAATTTGGTCGCAAAAGCAGGAGGCATGATCTAAATTCTTTTGCAGTCTCTTTGGTATTTGGGAAGAAATTAAACACAATATCCTCAAAATCCTTCAGCAGGAAAAAATAACAATAAAAAAACCCCACTTCATGCACATCTAAGCAGAAAAAAAAAAAAAGCTTGGTCTGAAAGTGAAAGGAAAAGCAAGGCAAGAAATGTAATTAAGAGACTTCTTACCTCAGGGGAGAAGAAGAGTTTGTTTTGCAACTTCACAGGATGGGAAGGATTTAAATGCTAGGTGGGTACCTATGTATACCTGCACATGAGTTTCTAGGCCTATGTCTGTGCTTTTGTGTCTAAGTATAAAGATGGAGAGTTGGCAGGACTTGTGTTATGCAGTTTGTATGTAAAATGTATATACATTATTTATACATTTGATGTGAAACATGGAGCAAGCTGTCAAGAGCAGGTGTGGGGTATGTGTGTATGAGAAATGCCTAATATATACTTTCTCTCCCTTCTTCCAACTTACACAAACACACCCAACTACATTTCCACTCCATTTTAGGCCAAATGCTCCCAAAGCCACTGAGCACTCTGCACCCTTCCCTGCAAATGAAGAACTGACAAATAATAGCTGAAAACCACCATTCCCAATCTCTCATTCCTCCTTTTTAAACTATTTCCCACAATTTTGCTGCACTCATGTTTTTCAAAAGCAAAACTTCAAGCAGAACTGCAGGTATTTGCCATGCTGAGACAAAACATGTAACACCAAACGTAATTGTTAGTCTGGCAGGTAGAGCACAGGCCTCCCTGTTAATGAATCTTTAATGTCATTAATTGGTTGTCTGCTTGGTGGCGAGAAAAAGGGTAAACGTTGTTCAAAAAGCAGTTTAATCCTGCTTCCAACCAGCTTGTTTTCAAGGGGATAAAAACGATTATGAGCATTGCACTGACTGGACACCCAGGCGTTACTGATAACACCACAGGAACAATAAAACATGCAAGCCATGCTCACTGTTGCAGGGCTGCTGATTGAGTTTCCTTCCTCTCAGATTGACTCATTCGTTTGTTGTGGATACAGGTACATGATAAGAAGGGGATATGTTAGATTTCATTCCTTCTGGCCAGCTGACTCCTTTTATTTATACCCTGGGCTTGCTCTAAAACAGACCTTCTGAAGTCTGCTGCACTATGCAGAAATAAAAGCAGTTGTTCCTGGCTGTGGCTATTGAGCTTACAGTTGAAGTACCTGTGTGTTTCTTTCCACAGTGGGACCTGGGATTCTTCATTCTCGTAATCACTGTGACAATCTCTGCTCCAGCACCTGGGGATGGTACAGCCAGCACTCAGTTTTAGCATGAAGGATGGGTGTGACAGTGTTTGTGACAGAACAGGAGCAGTAGCATGGAATTTCTCTTGCTGCTAGTCAGGTTTCGACAGAGGTGTGGGATAATGTGCCAAAATGAGAAGGTCTCAGGATGAAGCATGTGAGATCCATACAGTAGATATCACAGGTGTCTTCTGGAGAGGAACTGTGTTCACACAGCCACTGGTTGTGCAGCAGAGAGCTCTGCTGGGTTCTGCATGGCTTTTCCTAAAGATAAGGGGAAAGGTCTGCATGTGTGCCTGTTAAGTGTTATTCCACAGTATCTCCCAAGCTCCATCTTCTATTTAAACCCTCCTCCTGCCAGAATTGGTGTACTAGAGCTTAGCCCTGTATCAAATAAGGCTGAAATGCCCTTTAGTTAGCTAATGCCCTCTCTTCATGTTCTTGACTACCTCTGGAAAAGCTCAACTTCTGATAATGTGACAATCTCCTACACCAATCCTCTGGCTGGGATCAGAGAGAGCTGGCAAGTGAGCTGTATGGAAAAGGCTCTCCAGAGCATTCAAAATGAGACTTAGGACTAAGTAAAACATCAACCCTGAACTTCAGAGCAGCTCAAACCACCTGGTAATTAGCCTGGTAACTGAGGAAAGCTGGTGTAGGGCAGCAGGGAGCCTTACAATTAACAGTGAGTAGCAAGGGGGGAGAAGGTTGTATCTCTGCTTGAGGCTAGGAGCTGATGTTTAGTTCTGACATGTTTTCATCTGTAAAATTTTCTTTGATTTAAGGAAGAAAATTTCTCTTCCCAGGATTTTCTTTCACAGTGATGAGGCCTTTTGGCTTATGTTACTGTGTTCTGTACAAATGGTGAAGGATGTGGGCTGGCAGCAGAGTTTAGGTATGAAGTAAAACAGTAGCTCTTGTGGAGGAAGAGGAGTTTGTGGAGTACTGAAGAAGGTGGTTTTGGAGGAACAGCTCCATGCAGAGCCTGCAGCATGACCTGGGGTAAGTCTTTCTTTGGGATCTGTGGCTTGATAATCTTGTCCTGGACCTACTCTTGGTGAATAGTACTGCAGAGAGCACAAGGGGTTGGTGATGCTACAGCAGGGTGTGGTATATGTATTCTTAGCTTCTCTAAAACAGATGTGGTAGCCTCTCCTTTAGATTTGTGGGCACAAATACAAATGGGTGGACATGCAGTTTCTCACAATGTTGCCAATTCTAATATTTTTTTAAGAAGTTATAAATTTAAAACAATCTGTACATTTGTTATATTTTTTTTTTCCCCCTTCTTGAAGGACTTTAAAAGCCTTTTCTCTGGTTCATAGGAGGCAGAGAGGATTTTGGATTCTAATCATGAGTGTTTAAGCCTTAATGGTTTGGATGTTAATTTATGGTGCTTTGCCTTCTGCAACTATAAAGGCCAGATCTGTCTGCTTTAACTTAAGCATATAAAGACATAAGCCTTAATTCCTTCAGTAGGATTGTTCCTTCAGACAGCACGTTTATTCAGACACCTCGTGGAGTTTCCTGTACTGTCATGATAGTTTTGAATGCTCTGTTTGCAGTGTTTTCATATCTAATGTGATGGTGTTTATGAAACCTTTGTCAGTGTCTCAGCAGGGCTGAAGCCTCTTTGTGTCCTTTTAATCTTAAAATCTCCCAGTATGAAGAATCTCTTTTGTACCTCATTTTCCCAGAAACTCACTGGGGCTCTTTTCTGTTTTCCAGATGATTTTTTATTTCTGACTAAAAAAACAAATCCTCAACATATCTATGAGTGCCCTGTTCACCTTCCCCAAGTGCTTGGGAGCCAAATGGTATTTCCTTTGTGCTTCTCTTGAACTGAGGCACTTGCCAAGGAAGCTGCTTCTTCCATGTAATCTGTTAGGATTTTCAAAGATTGAAACTTTTATTACTGTTCTTTGGAAAATTGCTTTGACTTGATTACTCAGAGCTTTCAAGAGGGCAATGCTCTTACTGGTTGGGGTAATTAAGAAGCCTTAATTAGCTCTTCAAACAAAATCAGAACTTAGCTGTGTCATTGCTGTATTGCCCTCATTAGTTCAGCCTGGCAGCTTTTCACTGGCACATTTATGTTTCTGATTTACATATCTGTTCCCATAGTGCTGAGCAATATAACTTGCAATAATAATACTGAAAAAGTTAAGTTACTCCAGAGAGTCATTACATGAGAGATGTGGGTATAGACAATATGTGAAGAATATCCCAGTAGCTTACAGTTGAACTTGGTTCATTACCACAGTACTTAAAATACAATTAAAAGTGTATGTGTTCATACTGCTTTTTTTTTTTGTCTCACTAGCCTTGCCCTCATTTAAGTTCTGTGGCAGTGCAGGAACACATTATTGCTCTAAATTGCCCTTATTTTTGGAGGGCAAAAATCACAAATGTAAGCTCCTTGCAAGTACTGTGTTAAAGGCCGGGTATGCTGCTTCCAGAATGCTAAAGATACTATACACTGGAGTCACAAGAAGGTTTTGCTCATGATCCTGATGAAGCAGAGACTGAGTTTAGTTATTTATTTTAAAGCTTAATTAGAATGGCAATTCTGATCCAATCAGTACTTTATTTTAAAAGAGATATAAAGTCTTTATGTAAAGGTGTATTGCACCATTTTCACTATACATATATACATAAAACCACCCAAACAGAAACAAAACTGCTCATAGTGAGGGGGAAAAAATACCTTTCATACTGTAAACAAAATGATCCAACCTTTTTCCATGTGCTTCACTGTGATTTAAAGTGATACTCTAGGTAGGGTCTGGGAGTAACACAGACATATACAACTTTCAACTATCCATTGTGCTGCTGGCCTCTTAGGACTGATTTTATGATGTTGAAGGATAAAGTTGAATGTAGCAATTATTCAAGATGGTATTCACTGTTAAAATGAATATGCAGAACTGAAGTTCTCTTTCTAGCTGCATTAAAAGCAAACTGTGTTTTACTCTTAATGCAACTTATGATGTGTTATGTAGGAGTTCACTCATTTACAATGGTTGTCTTGTTCATCTACTTGCTGGTTACTGAGGCTTTTGGCCTGCTCTGGTCTCCCTGTTTTGTGATGGCCACCAGCTCCCCTGATCTCACAGCCTTTTCTGCAGAACCACCATCACATTTATCTCCTCTCTCCCTGGTGTTCCCTTTTAAAAAGATCTAATCAAACCACTTTGATGCATCATAAGCCCCCATCAGTCTTGCAGTTCAGTCCCTAGGCTTGGTGGCATCTGGGAGGTACTGACAAATGCCTTTTTGTCCCCTTTAATTTGAACAGTGCTTAAAGAAATGAGCCTTTACTTTCTGAACTTTTCCTTTGCCCCTTGACATAGCTTCCTCCGATGTAGGACAGTGAAGCTATTTCTCTGTTGCTCTTCCAGCTGAGACATGAGTATGTTTGAGAAAACGTGCAACCAGATTTGAAAGCTGACCAGTAAGTTCTGCATTCAATAGATTTTTCAACAGCTGCTAGTAATGATGTAGTTCATCTCTGGTTTATTAAGATGCTGTGGGCTTGAGAAGTTTCTAGACAACTCTGCAAGCTTTGCTGAAACAAATCATGAATCTTTCCATCCGAGTGCTTTTTTACGCAGTGCTTACTTTTTTATAATGGCAAAGCCTGAGCTAAGCAAGCATTTCCCTGTGAAATCAGCTACTGTTTGTTCTTCCCCAGCCATGCTTGCCCTCTGCAAAGCCACAGTATAAACTAATTAGGGATTTGCTATTTGGAGAAAGTTATGATAAGTTTGCTGACAGGGGCATCGCCTAATCTCATTGCACACACATCAGTGGCTATACATGTGTGAAATTAAGTAGGTTTTTGCTGATTCCTGCACACTGCCTGTTTTTATCTTGAGACAACATTCCCAATCATAAAATGCATTTAACGTCTGCTATCAGGGTCTTACTGTAATATGTGTAACACCAGCAGCAATTCTTTGATATCATCTTCAAATGTATTGTTAAGGGAGATCACAGAAATGGCTTTGATAGACTATGTGATTACCTTAGTAGAAGGATAAGTTGATAGGGAAAATAATCCTGCAAGGTTTTTGCTTCAAATAGAAATGGTATAGATGGATCTGGTGCCTCAGCTACTGATAGGAGCTGGTCTACTTGGGGGGCATTTAGTTCTTTCAAACTAGTATCAAGTGAAACAATTGGCCTGTGAATACCTTGGAATCACACAGCTGCATTTGAGAGGATGATGGGAGCTTTGAAGTGATAATAATACAGAGCAGGGAATCAAAAAAGCCAACAAAGCAGCTACCTTTTATGCAGTGAAGAGGGAACATCTCCAGTGCCTAAACCTAATTTTATTCTGGGTCACAATCATAGAATCATAGAATAGTTAGGGTTGGAAAGGACCGTAAGGACCATCTATTTCCAACCCCCCTGCCATAAGTAGGGACACTTCATACTAAACCATGCCATCCAAGGCTTCATCCAACCTGGCCTTGAACACTGCCAGGGATGGAGGACTCAGAATCTCCAGTAATTACTTCCATAGGATTTGCTGCAGGGAGATGGTTAAAGCACCAGATACACATGGCTAAGAAGACAATATTCACTCATGTTGTAGTGTGTTTACTTTGTACTTTAAAATTTCCAGCTTGTTGAAGCTTTCTAGGCTTTGAGCTGAAACGTGACTTTGGAGGCAGTAATATCCAACTGGGGAGAAATGGGTAAAAATACAGAGTTTATCACATAAGTCTGAACTTAACTGCAGGTAAGCCCAGTAAGATCACTCCTCTGGCAGTGAACAATTACTTCATGAAAGCATAGCTTTTGCTCAGCTATCATAATAAATGCCATTAATGCTCCATGGAACAATGGTCTTGTGGAGTCCTTTGAGCGCAATCAAGATCAGCTGCTCAAGGACTTCAGCAATGTCCTCTGCATGTTGCTCAGCACAGCCTGCCTATGCTAATGCTGCTCTTCTTATTACGGATGCTCCAGGGCACTATCAGGACACCATCAGGACACCATCTCCTAACTCTGCCTCAAGTTGTTGCAGTTCAAAGTACAATGGCTGCAGGATGCTTTCACACACGAAATATTGGGGAGCACCACATCCTGTCACACTGCAAGACCTTATAATATCTGTGTGCTTTTCTGAACTGCTGAGTAGAGATCAGTATTCATTTTCAGGGAGTGGAAGGCATTTGATAACTGTACTTTAAAGCCTTAGGTCTGAAATAACTGTGTGTGAAGGGAAGTCTATAAAATAGAGATGATTTGTTATTATCTGATAGCAGGCATATGCTTATTGATTATTTCTGTTCTATTTTAATTCTATGGAAGTATATGTAGTGGGGATCTGCAAACCAGGAGATGTGTGATGGTACACAGAGGAGGGATTTTGTTTTACACAAGGGAGGATTCTGTTTTATTTCTTCTCTGGGGGGTTGGGGAGAGAAAAGGCAGGAAAAGTGAGGATTAACTGAAACCTGTAATTCTTTCCTGTTAATTAAAGTGAACCTGTATGGTCAGCTAAGTCATGAGGTATATGGAATAAGATGGTGAAAACATCCAATTCAGGACTGGACACATTCTTTATATTGTTAACCTGATGGATGTTAATAAATATGTAGTTTGTAGGGAATAAAACTAAGCTGCTTCCTGTAATGGGCTAATTGGGATTGCTGAGGCTATTGCACATCAAGCAAAATAACTAGGCTGTGAGCAAGGTGCTTTGTTGGGGACATTTGCCCCATGGTATTCAAAGTGTGGAAGGAAATCCAAGGAAACTGCAGGGCAGACTTACTTAATCAGAAGTCCCTACTACAGCAATCAGGATCAAATGAATAGTAATTGTGTAAATGAACTTGTGAACTTTTATGCCATGTTCATAACTTCAAATATCACCAAGTGAGTCAATTGCTGCTGATACAATAAAGCTGTTGTATGTGGGAGAAGGCATTTGTTTTGCCAAAAGTGAGCTACTGTTTCTCCTCTATCAGCTTCTGTCAAAGCCTTGGATTTTCATTTATTCATTTATTTAAATTTGAAGTTGCAGGAATCTTCTGAAGTACAACCATAAGAGTCCCCATCCTGCTTTTCAGGAAGGAGATCGTTGTTTTGGTACCTCCACTGAGGAGGTACAGGCTTCCCTCTGTAACTGAGCAGCATGTCCGTCAGCTCAAACTATGGACCTACCTCAAGAAAAACGTTCTTTACCTTCAGACAAAGTTATTGGCCCCAGGAGAACTTTGCCCTCCTGGTTGTGCTGATGACTTGGGGTGACTCTGCATGGACATGAGGTACCAGTATCACACAGATGAGACTTTAACCAATCTCTGTTTTAAAGTTACTAAAGCAAGCAGGAGAACCCCCAGGATCCTGCTTAATATTTACTACCATAAGGCTGGAGCTGAGTGTGCAGGAGCTACTGGCAGGTTGGATGCTATTTTGCTGAGCCAGTCAATCATGCCTTGCAAGTCAACAGGGCTATTTTGGCGGGGTAATTAAGGCATCACATTTACTTTGTACCTGAGGCAGCAGCATGGCCCAGGGCTGAGCTTCCCAGTCCGTGGCAGCTCAGGTGTGGGAAACTTGGAGCTGAGCTCTTATTTCCCAGTGCTGCTGCCTCTTTTTCTCTTCCCAGAACAGGTGCTCTTTCCCTTCTTGTCTGTTGAAAACGTGAGCTCTCTAAGGCTTCTAAGCTTGAACACAGGAGCAGCCAAAGCTGTACTTACAACAGTTGTGCTGTGATACTCTTGTCTCTCCTGTGTGTGTTTGCGTGTTTGTTATTTTTCTTTGGTGTAAATTTTTCATGGGCAGTATTTTGCTACTAAAAGCAGTAAATAAGAACAAGAAATGTTATGCCTTTAAAGACTGAAAGAGGCTGTAGTGATTGGAAAAGCCTAATGCCTTGATGTAGCACACCAAATTTCTTTATATTTTCTTATGACTTACTAATAAAAATGTCACTTATTTATGGGCCCAAATCCTCCTTGTAGAAATAGATATAGATGTGCACTCCCCATCTGGAAGCCCCCCTTATCCCTCCTGAACAATTGCAGGTCAAATAAGACAAAAGCAGCATCTAAAATAATCTTTACCTTCATGAAGTTTTAGAGAGAGAGAAACAGAGATTCATGACTGTTTAAAGCTGGGCTCTGTCAAAGCCAAAGGGAATTTTGCTTCAGTGGAAATGGAGTTGATCCAAATGCAGAATGGGAACGTAGGAAAATACAGTGGGTGCAGGGAGTGTTAAGGAGAGCAAAGTATGATTGAAAAGCCTAAGCTAAATTAGGACTCAAAGTAGCCCGGATTCAGTTTCTGCTCCTGCTCTGTTTCCTTTGTCTATTTGAGCAAATTACTTGTGCTGTTAATTATGCTACATTCAGGTTATGAAACATACATATAAGTAAGACAAAAGAGTATGTATCTTCTTTTCCCCTTTAAATGTGTCTGTTCCTTGCAGTACAGGGTCTGGATTCCTTGGGAGCTTTCAAGTGTATCCAAAACACAAATGCAGCCTGTGTGCTGGCTGCCTTCTTTTAAGGTCATGTGTGATATACACCATAACTGGGTGGGGAAAGGGTCAGAAAAAGCTATGGAAGGTGAGGGGGGCAGCTGTGACCACATCACTACATCACCACATCAATTAAAGCATGTTGTTGTCAGCACTGATTGGTGAGCGGCATCAACACCAGCATTTCCTTCAGAACAAGGCTGAGAAAGTAATTTTATTGCTAATGTCTCATCTTTATGGAGAGATGTCTACAGGAGCATTATGCTTAAATTCCTGTCTACCAGCGTAGGAAAGAACATAGATTGTCTCTTATCCTACATTGATTAATACTTACAAAATATGTGATTCTTTCTGTCTGATGCCATAGTTATATTTCAAAATGCTAATCTTGGCCTGGTTCACTTGTCTGAGTGTTGTTCTCCCTCGGATAATGCTGCTGCAAGACACAGGGTTTGTGCACAGGTAGCAGGCACTGTTTGGCTTTCCAGTTCCCTAACTCCTCATATGGGAAAATCAGATTCCCTTTATGCTGACAGCAGGGCAGGACTCTTTTGAGGTCTTCCTGGAATCACTGCAGCAAGCTGTGATGTGAATAATAGATGACAGGAGAATCCCTGCCTAGCAAAGAGAGAATAGCACGGTGCAGTTTTCCTGTTGCACTGAGACTCTGGCTGTGGGCTGAAAGCATGCAAGCAGTAATCTGCAATTCAAAAGAAGAAGAAATAGAAGCTCTGGTACCTCACTATCCTCTAGTTGGAGACAGCAGTGTGCCAGCTTTCAGTTCTGACGATAGATCTTCTTAGGAAGTCTGTTTTTTACTCTGCTATATTGCAGAGAAACTAACAGCCTTCCTTTTGCATCCCACCTTTTCCTTTCCCCTTCAGCACTTAAGAAAACCTGTTTGCAGTGCATAGCCTGTTCTACAAGGATGTAATTCCAGCTTTTGAGGCTGTCCCCAGCCTCATCACATTGTTCCTCTGCAATGGCTGGGAAGGAGGGGAGCAGAAGGGGCTGAGGCCATGCTGACAGGCTACGGGGCTTCTCTCCTGTCCCTTCTGCCCGGATTCTGCTGTTGGAAACTGAGGTTAAAGATAATCTTCCCCTGTTATTTCCCAGGTTTAGCTGCATTAAATATTATGGTATCTTTATGGAACTTTCAGATCCTTTCAGAATGCTCTGATTTTTAGCCTTCAGTTTAATGATGGACTTGTCCTTGCCTGATGGAAGACTCTCCCCTGTCACCCTGTTAGATTTTCTTTTTCTGATCTTCCTGAGGCTTTATTTTTTCCTTCTTTCTAGCTTATTTTTTCACAGTGATATGGGTTGTTTGCTTTTTCACGATCCTCTTCCCCTCAGGGTATTCTGTGACCCAACCATCTCTCTTTCTGTATTTTCATTTTTCTTTGTGTGTTGCCTCCTTTGGCATCTTTGCTTCATTATGCACACTGCTCATGTTCCCTCTGTGCCAAATATTTCCTTTGTGCTGTTTCATCTTTTCCTTATAGATCACCTCTGCCTGCTTAGTAATTCAGTGTTTCTAATTCCAAAAATATACATCTTTCATTTTACATTTTTAATTAATTTTTAATGTACTTTAGTTTGGTCACATCCTGAACCCATTGAATATAAACCCCTAAAAAGAAGAGCTTAGGTAAAATTACTTAAGCAAATTCAGCAGAAAATGAAAAAGAAGTACCTTCACATCTGAAATACAGGGATAGCCTCAGTAAAAGTTGTGTTAGTAAATAGATTTCATAGCTTGATCTTTGCTCTTTCCCTCTTTTCAGTTCTTGAAAGCAAATGGAAAAAGGAGTACATAAGTGAAATCAGTATTTTCCACCCCTCTTGATCAGAGCAGGGCTTTTTCTTAGTGCTGAAGGTCACAAAGATAGAATGGAATATAAATAAAATAAAAAATGTTTTAATTTCATAAAATATAAGCATGTACACTTAATATGCTGTCTTTGATTGGACTCTACATTCCTAAACTTCCAAAGTAGATCAGGTGCTTTGTGCAGCAGACCTGTGAGCAAGAAAGATTAGTGACATTTAAAAGGTGGCTATGTGAAGGCAAATGCATCCTAATGGTGACCATAAGTCTTTTGTATCTATTCATGAATTCGTGATGCTTGTCTCATTCATGGAGAGTGAACTCCAGGGATGATAAGCAAAAAGTTAGGAATGCTGAAATATGAATTGCTGATAAAGCTCTTGTATTGGAGTCTCCTTTCTTACCTGGCTGGGGGGTTATTGAAGGCATTTCAAACGATTTCTCTTGTTAGAGATAAAAGAGGTTTAGGGTTTGTTTATAACTGTTCAAAGTTGTCATATACTTCAGGTAAATCATACTTCAGTACATACAAAAGTTTAATTTGCTGGGTCTCAGCAAACTTCCTGAATGAATAGTTTCCTATTTCTAGTTGCATCTCGGTCTCTGCTTCTTGTGTTTTGTGTTGAATGAGCCACACTACATCCTTCCGGATGAATCTCCATCCTGGAGATTCTCTTTACAGATGTTTCTACTTGCAGGCTTTGGGCAGCCCCCATCCTGAGAGCTGCTTGCCAACACCTCCCACAACCTTGCACGGTCAGTGCTTGTTGAGTCCTGCCACCATGTCACCTTGTTATTTGTGTCCTGTCCCTTCCAGGTAGCAATGGTCTCTGCCACATGAAAGAGGTCAAATATTTAAGCTGATCACACAGCCTCATACACTGGCCTGTCCCTGATCTACAGGATGCCTCCTTTCTGTTTAAAGTTTTCTGCTGTTTCTGGTCTGGAATCCAGCCTGGAGGACCAGCATGTGCCCTACCTTCTGCCCACAAACCTGTACTGAGCAGCCCTTTGGGGGTCCTGCATATGGTTGTTCATCTTTCTGATTTTATGAGTAGTGTGGAGTTACTGCCTGAAGGGGAACTGAAATATTCCTTTTTCAGAGGGAGAGAGTGATTGGGACATCACAGCTCACCTCAGGATGGTTGTCTTTTAACATAGCTGGAAAGTGAAAGATACCTTCAAGACAGAGCTTGCTACATTGCTAGTTTTGCATCTAAATGTATCCTATAAAAAGATAATGAAGGCAGCAGCTAAAGGAAATCAATATCAAGACTTATATTTTTTCTAGTTCTACTAGGCAAGAAAAATGAAGTCTAGGAGTGGCTAGAATTAAGGAAAAGTTCATTCAGTTATCATCTTTGGATGAAAGGTGGGGAAAGGCACCCTAAGCTCGGTATTCTATTCTTTTTCTTACGATTTTCCTAAACCATCCCATTAGTACTTTGATAACTGAGCTGGGCACTTTATTAAGAAGTGGAACTTTGCCTCTGTAGATATTTTGTCGTTCTAGAAAAATACAACCCAGAGTAATTTTTAAGTTTAAAGCCTGGAACTGATTTTTAAAGCATAGACAGCTTTTATCTACTATATTTAATTAATAGGCTGCCTAGCAATAAAACTCTAGTTCCTTTATATTTTGTTAGCTCTTGGCTTATTAACTTCCAAGATGAATTCTGTAACCACAATAGTATTTTTCACATCAGTGCTAGTTGTTAGTTCACAAAGTCCTAATTCAAATGTTCTGTTTTTTTGCACTTGGTAGTCATCTACAGTGCTCAGAGAATATTAATGATCTTACATACTTAGGGACTTTACAACTGTATGTCATTGTTATTTGTGCATAGTATATTTTATATTGCTTTTAAATGGTTGGATTTTCTTGGTATTTTGGACTGAAGCTGAAAAGATTCAGCTGTGCAGAAATCTATTCAAGTGGCTGCAGTTCTGTACATAATTGATCCATCAACCAGGAGTTCAGTGTTGATCATCAGGACAAGATCATAAGTCCTTCCTCTGTCTTCTGTAATTTGCTTTTTCCAGTTACATAATGTCATTGTTATAATTAATAGTATTAAACATTGGTCTAGTCATTACCATTTTGCCTGCCTCTCTCTATAAATGAGGTCTGAAGTTTTGGTAGTAGTGAGTAGGACCTGTGAGGAACAGAAGAACGCATATATGTGTCAGCTGTTACAAACCTGACTCATGCCCTCTGCACCGTGGCTCTTCAGCTGAGATGGGATGAGTTGTAGTCCAAAAGCCCACTTTTGCAGAAATTCAAAATCCTTCTTCTTCCAAACTCATGATGTTGATGTCTGTAGCAAAGTTTGGGAAGAGATACAAGGAGCTCCAACCAGCATACCTCTGCTCTGTGGAAGGTCCATTCTCTTGTCTGCATACCAGTTGTTCAAAGAGTCACCAAGGACTTTGCATCTAAGTGCATTGTGACTCTTTTAGAGCAGAGTTCCTTTTCTCAGCCTTCTTTGTACCTGTAGGCTTCACATACTACTTCACATCCCACCTCCTGCAAACTTCTTGGAAGAGTTAGGATGCTCTCTGCGTATTTGTGGGCTGCATGCTGTAAAGCAGTATGTAAGGCATACTATAGGGCAGTACATGTGACTCCCCAGAAATTCAGAATTATCTATAGACTTTGTGCTGTGTGCATATTTTGTCTTTGTTTTCTTGCAGCATCACAGAATGGAAAGCACAGGTGAATAGTTCATAGTGTTTGATGGGGATGTTTGTGGGTGAAGCTGGATTTGAGCTCACTGCCTTTTTATGGAAAATAATGGAAAATAATTACTGCTGGAAGATAATTCTAGACGTGGTTTAATTTCTTTCCCTTTTGATTTCTTGCTATATTTTGACTTTGCTTATTTTTTGAACCAACAGGCCATGGTTTTATAGTCATAACTGCCTACAACAGGTGTAGAAATCAGCGTATAGACGTAAAGGTTTGCTGTCAGCAACAGGCAAAGCATGAATCCAGAGGAAAAGAGCTGAAAGGTGAGGAAGGCTGTAATGCATGAGACATTTGCTTCATATCTTGCACAACAGGATCCTTCTGTGTGTGAATTGCAAACTTTTTTAGGAAATCCTGACAAAGAACTGGACTAGTGAAAATATGGATGGAAAAGGGGGGTAGGGACATGCGTGGATATTATTATAAGAGCAGTGACTGTATTCTCAACTCTGCTGTTGAATAATCTCTTGATTTTAGTAAGTATATAGTTCAGGTGGATACATGTAAGCTGTTGTTTAAGAAGCTTGAGAAGAAATAGGCTAGAGAATGGGAAGACATAACTGTCAGCAGTCCAAATGAAGTGAGTTAAACTTGTTCTACTTGCTTAGGGATGACTTAATGTTAAGAAAGGATATGCTTGCCATCAAAATAAGTTTGTTTCTTGGACCTGAAGTGGGGAAGAAGGAAAACTTTGCCTGCAAAAAAGCAGTTTGATATTGCAGCTATGACAAGCTTCCATTGTAAATGTTACAATGAGGTGCTCTAGTACTTATGAATAATTCAGCTTGCTGAGAGGAGGCCATTAGACACTGACCCAACACAAGCTTGGTCCCATCAATCTTTTTTTCTGAAGAAAGCCCAGGCAGTAGCAGGATCCTTTAGAAGGAACCAGCAGAGGACATTTCTGATTTGCAAGGTAAAGCGGCCCTCGAGCAAGAAAATCAATTCCAACACAAAATGACATGTGAGTTTTATTAAGTCAGCAGCGCCTAGCCTGCATTATTTAATAGCATGAGCTGCGCTGACCTCTACGAAGAGTTAAGCTGCATGAGCAGAATAAAGTATGCTTCAGCCTAGCTCCAGAAGTCAGTCAAGAGTTAAGGTGGAAGCAGACTGGCAAAGGTGGATTTACCTACTATTTATGTCCTGGAATAACTAGTAGGTAAAATGTAAAATATCAGATGCAGCAAAGTGTTGTAAGTAAGATCAGGTGCTTCCTCTCAGTGTATTTCATTGACAACAGCTCTAAAAAATCCACAACACGTTTTCTTTGGAACAGGAGGGAGAAGAAAAGGCAAAAACCCCACTTTTGGTAGCTTTTTTGGCTCTGGCTAAAGTAGGAAGCTTGACAGAATCCATTCTTTCCTGATATTCTGTGACTTGGGTTCTAGAAGTAAGCTGAAGGCTGCAGTTTGGAAAGCAAAAAGGTGAACACAAACAGCAAGGAAATGGATTTTATTTTTTTTCATCCTATTAACATTTGAAGATTGCATCAGATATGTTATTGGTCCAGAAGGAATTGGGACCTTTCAAAGTTTAGGATTGAAAGAGGGAGTGCCACATCCTAAGAGTGGCTGATAACTGGGAGCTAGATCTACCTGGACCTATGATCTATGATTTTTTATGTCATGTGGGAGACAGAAGCTTTAGTAGCTGCTATTGGCTATATAGGCTGTGTTTCCAACTCTTTCCTAATTCTCTGGATTTGATTAGAAACCTTGCACTTGATAATGCTTCTTTGACAAAGAGCCTCGTTAAAGCTACTATATTTTGAAAAACAATAGTTTTAGCAGATGTTCTTTCCCTGCTGAGGAAAAAAATGACAATGTTTAAAAGTTTCTTTTAAGAAACTCTTAAAAGAGTTACTTTTAAGAGTTCAAGATGTGTGAAACACCTCAGTCCAAAGTGTTTTCCCCTAAAAAATTTTGGCTGCAAATGTCTTACATTTTAGGTTCTAAATGAAATGCTTCAGCGCAATGCTTCAAACAAGCATTTCATTTTAGAATCGTTTGTACATTTGGGGTTTGGGGTTTTTGAAATATTTTTGTCACAGGTTAAAAAAAGAAAATCTGTTCTTGCTGAGGAAATTTTTTTTTTTTTTTACCTCTTCTCTTCAGCCAGGAATGTGGAAAATCAATTATTCACATAATTCTCTTTGAGTGAAGGCTCAGGTCAGGTTAGCTCTTACTTTACCCTGCCATTCCAATTATTTTATAATATATGCAAATTCCCTTTGGCTCTTTGGCTCTCTGATAGTCTAGTCTGTCAAACCTTGGCTGCCTAATTGCATTAAAAATGAAGCTCATCAAGCAAATCAGATGCAGTTCTACTCTTAACAGTTCTAATTGTTAAGAAGGCTTGCTCAGTTAAAGTGACCCATCCTTTGATACTACTTCTTCTTTCCTGCAGATGAAGACTTTAGAAGGCAACTCAACTCCTAAGAGCAGAATGTAAAGCTACCTTTAAGCTCTGGTAGTTTCCCTACCAGAAATGTGTAAGCTAGGCTCTAACAAGATAGTTAGATGCATCTCACATAAAGAAATGTAAGTCTTTACGAGATGTCAGCTGAAAGACTTGAATGGTTCAATGTGTGCTGTTGGGATGGCATAGAAATAGACTTTGAGACCAGGAGTCTGAGCTTCTACTCCTAAGCATTGGCAATCACTGTTTTTAATTAAATCATTTAAGAAAAGATCTGAGCCCCAGGATAGGGCTCTGAGTCACTTGTTTCTTTCAGTAGTGAAGCCATCTCCCCAGGGACTTCAGTTTCGTAAGCCCAGCTCTGCCTTGTTGATTAAGGAATCCCATGACTTGGACCACAAGAAGTTTTTCATTTATTTCGGATACAATTAAAGGCAAAGAAATTGAGTGTGTAATTTTCTGGCAAACTGCACCCCACTCATCCCCCTATAACCCCCTAACCCTTACGCTTGTTTTCCAAATTTGGATACTGATGAAACTCAAGGGAAATGTGAATTATAACTTGCTTGTGACTTGGCTAATGAAGAAGGAGCAGACTTTGTTTCCATCTGGACTGTGGTTTTATTTATTTTCTACTCCTTCAATGTAGGGTAGGAAGTTGAATTTCTTAAAGCCAAATTGCTACAAAATTAAATTAACCTGAATGTACTGGTAGGGAGACTGGAGCTCCTGAACGGCCCTTGTCTACATTACCAGTTGTTGCTCATATAAAGCTTATTGATGCTAGAACATCATCTTCAAGATGTGCAGCACCTTGTAGAGTTGTGAGGGTTTGCTTGCAGGAGCAGCTTGCTGAAAGCAGCCTGTGTAGGATCTTTTCTATGTATGGCCTCTACTCATGTTTTGTTGCTCAGTGGGGTGTCCTAACAATTCCTTCTGCAGGGAAGGGCGGTGAGGAAGCTGTAAGTGTAATGCGTCCTTGGATTAGAAGAAGCACTATCAGCCTCTGCATCTCCTGAAGCTTCTGGCATTATAGGAGATTGGTTGTGCACATACACTATGCTACAGCTAGAAAAGCTGATCATATCCTCTTTTAATTTAACTCTTCCCAGTGAGCTAAGAGCAAAAGCTGAATGTTTTGTCTTTGCAGGTTTTCCAAAAGGATAGAATTTCTAACAGTATGAGCTACTGTTCCTGGACAAATGCCATTAGTTGGACATCATCTAATTGATGGTGAATCAACTGTAGTTGAGTTCAACCTCAACCCACTGATATGCTTTTATGGTGCTTAGGAAGCTGGGAGCTTCCCTGTAGTCTCCAGAAAGGCTTGTGATAGATTTGGAGCTTCATTGCACTGAAGGGGTTTCATTAACAATCACAAAATGTCAGTGACAGCTGTAGTATTTTCTTCATCTTCTGACGAAGCTTAGAAATCAATTTGCAGTGAAATTGTAGAAGATACAGAAGAGCCTGGACAGGCTTCTCGTGCTTTTCTTCTGCTCCTGAATGATTCTCAATCTCCACAATACGTTTCCATGTGTCCTCAGCCTGTAACATTGGAAAATGTTCATGTCGTTCTAGCCTCGATAGGGATGGTGTGAAAATGAAGCTCAGGTAGAAAAAGGAGCTGTAACCCTTAGGTCTCTATCCCCACATGAAACTTAGCTCTGAAGGACAGAAAGCCCACCAAAAACCCCTGAGCCAAAACATAGCCATTCAACCCAAAAGGATTCCCACCTTTGGAATGATTGCTCAGAAATGATCTGCATGGAAAGCAAAAAAAGAAACCCCAGTTTAGCCCGACTTAGTCCAGTTCAGCCCAGTTTAGCCCAGTTAAGTCAGGTTTAGCCCAGTTCAGACCAATGTAGCCCAACCTAGCACAGTTTGGACCAGTTTAGCCCAGTTATATCCCAGTTCAGCCTAGCTTAGCCCAGCCCAGTTTAGCCCAGTGCACACCAATCCAGCGCAGCCCACTTTATCTAGGTTCAGACACTTTAGCCCTATTCAGCCCAGCCCAGTTTAGCCCTGTCCAGCCCATTCCAGCTCATCCCAGCCTGCTTAGCCCAGCACAGCCAACTTTAGTACAGTCCATTCTAGTTTAGCCCTCTCCAAACCAATTTAGCCCAGCTCAGTTCTTCCCAGTGAAGCCCAGCCCAGCCTAACCCAGTTCAGCTCAGTTTAGCCCAATTCAGACCTGTCCAGACCAGTTTAGCACAGTTCAGCAGGGTTTAGCCCAATTCAGACCAGTCCAGCACAACTTAGCCTTGTTGAGCCCAGTTTAGGCCACTTCAACCCAGTTTAGTCCAGCCCAGTTTAGCCCAGTTCAGATCTGTCCAGACAGGTTTAGCACAGTTAAGCCCCATTTAGCCCAACGCAGCCCAGTTTAGCCCAATGCAGCCCAGCCCAGTACCGTTCAGCCCAGTTTAGCCCTTCCCAACCCAACAAAGCTCAGTTTAGGCCAGCTCAGTCCAGTCCAGTTTAACCCAGTCCATCTTATCCCAGCCCAATTTTACCCAGTTCAGCCCACTCCAGCTCAGCCCAAACAAGTTTACCCAATTAGTCCCACTTTAGCACTGTTCAGCCTGGTTTACCTCAGCCTAGCCAAGACCTAATTTAGCTGAGTTCAGCCCAACCCAGCCCAGTTTAGTCCAATTCATCCCAGAATAGCAAAGTTTAGGCCAATTCAGCACAGTCCAGCCCCATTTAGACAAGCTTGGATCTCTCCAGCCCAGTTCAGCCCACTACAGCCCAGTTTAGCTCAGTTCAGCCCAGTTTAGCCCACCCAAGCAAAGCCCAGCTCAGTTTAACCAAGTTTTAGCCCAGTTTAGCCAAGTTCAGCCTAGCCCAGCAAAATTTAGCCCAGTTCAGCACAGTTTAGCTTTGTACAGCCCAGTTTAGCCCAGTATAGCCTAGCCTAGCCTAGCCTAGTTTACCCCAGTTAAGCCTAGTTTGGCCCAATTCAGACCAGCCCAGCCCAGCTCAGTTTAGCACAGATTAGCCCACGTCAGCCCAGCCCACCAGTTTAGCCCATTTAAGGCCAGTCAATTTAACCCAGTCCAGACTAGTTTAGCACAGTTCAGCTTATTTTAGACTTGTCTAGTCAGGCTCAGACAGGTCCAGACTGGTTCAGCCCAATGTAGCCAAGGCCAGCCCAATTTAGTGTAGCCTGTCCCAGTTTAGTTCAGTCTGGCCCAGTTTATTCCAGTACAGCTCAGTTTAACCCAATGTAGCACAGCCCAGTTTAGCTTAGTCCAACCCAGCTGAGAACAGTCCAGGCCATTTTACCCCTGCCCAGCCTAGTTTAGACCAGCTTAGTCCAGCCCAGTTTAGACCAGTGCACACCAGTCCAGCCCAGTTTACCTCAGTTCAGACACTTTACTCCAGCCCAGTTCAGCCCTGTTGTCTTGGAGCAGAAGACCAGAACAAATGTTCCATCTTGTTCTCATTATTTGTCCCACTGAATGTTGTTAGAACCTTCTGAAAATGTTCTGGTTTGCCCTTCTCTGGGCTTTACTCTCCCTTTTGAAGCGTTTTGCCTGGTTGGAGGTAGAGACCATTTAATTTCCATTCCAATCTGCAGCACACAGCACATGCGTGCTGCCTCACAATTATGCACACCCATGCCCCACACAGCAACACCAAATCTGTGTGTGTGGGGACACTTTTATTCTCTCTCAGATTGATTTTCCTTTAATCTAACACAAGATGTGTAGGCAGAGGGGACGCAGCTGTTTGAGCAGTAGAAAACTGAACATGTGCAGTAATGGACTACAGTAATGCATCCTGTCTCTTCTCGGTCCTCTATGTACATTATGTCATGTTTGCTGCCCACTTCTCTTAGAGGAATAAGAAAACAAAAGATCCAGGAAGGAGCCATTTATTTAAACACAAGCTTGAGGAACAACTGGATGCCTGTGTCTGGTCCTTCATTGCTGTTATAAGACCCCTCATACATCAGATCATATGTGAAATCTTCCCTTTTTCTTCTTTCTTTCCATAAGATGGCAAATGACTTGGGCTAATTCAGCCGCTGATGTATTTAAATGCCTTGGCCCAGCTCCTGAAACTTGCTAAAAATATATAATTTAATCTTATCAGATCCTGTTTTGCTGCTTCCTTGTTGACCATATGGTGGCAAAGTTCTGAGAAAGGAAATAGATTTAGGAAAGAAACAATGAGAATTGTTCCTGCTTCTGAATGATATATGGGGTTTACTTAATTCCTACTGTTTCCTGAAAGGGCACTCTGGAGAGTAAATTACTCTGTTAATGGTGTCTAAAGACATGCCTAAAATAGCTTCTGTCCTACTGTT
The DNA here is from genome assembly GCA_036873685.1 of Agapornis canus. Classification (NCBI taxonomy): domain Eukaryota; kingdom Metazoa; phylum Chordata; class Aves; order Psittaciformes; family Psittacidae; genus Agapornis; species Agapornis canus. Next base: position 23,852 of record JBAFWW010049003.1, on the reverse strand, counting down.
AATAAATAATCTGCAAACATGTCACACTTCGCAGCTTTTCATTATATTAGGGAGAATACAGACTTTTCACAGGCCTGCCTCTGTGTGTGCATTTAATTTTATCTAGCTTCCCTCATACACAGATTAAAAGAGGTTTTTCTCCCAAGCTCTGATTCAAGGAAAAGATTTGTACAGATCATGCTCTTAAGCTTTTTTAAACCATAACTATCTGCTCCCCAAACCAGCCTGTGCCTTTTGTTTCCTTTTAATGTTATTTATAGTTTTTATTTTTGTTTTTGTGAACAAGCCTGTGAGACATGTAAAAATAATATCTCAAATCTCTTTGAGGGAGGTCACAGGACTGTCTCAGACTCTCAGCTTCTGCTCCTTGATGAAATGAATTAGTGTGTGGGAGCCACATGTCCTGTTGCAAGCACATATGGGGTGAACCAAGATCAAACTGCTGTCATTTTTTGGCTTCTAAACAATACAGAACTTGCTGACACTGAAAAACTGAACAGGCTGAAAGCACAAGTAAGAAAGAAGGTTATCTTGATCTATGGATGCTTCTTCTCGGAATGTACAAACAATGCAGATGACAAAACCTTACAGCTAAAGGGTTTTTCATATTATTACTGACACTGGTCTAGATTGAGTGATGTTCTCCTGTCCCTGTGTAATCCTAGCTGTGTAGCTACTCTAGCCGGGAAAGATGTGGTTTGCCTTCAAAGAGTTGTTTCATTTCTCCTTCTGTCTCTAGTTGTTCACCTTTCACACTCCAGGTTTGCTTTTTTTCCACTGTCCATAACCACCCCTTTGCAACACCTCTGAACTGGCACCAGATTTTTCAGGGAGTTTGGATGCAGACGTGGTTTCACTTGGAATCATGGAATGGTTTAGGTTGGAATCATAGAATTGTAAGATGGGTAAGGTGGAAGGAACTTTAAAGCTCATTCAATTCCAACCCCTGCCACAGGTAGGGACACCTTCCACTAGAGCAGGTTGCTGCAAGCTCCACCCAACCTGGCCTTGAACACTGCCAGGGATGGGGCAATCACAGCTTCTCTGGGCACCCTG
>JBAFWW010049003.1:0-22696 GCA_036873685.1 Agapornis canus | reverse complement strand
ACTCACCGTGATGCGCCGGCTGACTGGGGCAGGGCCGCCCGCCGCACCGGCACCGATCCCGACCCCGACCCGCCACGGGGGTGCCCTGGGGCCCCGGGCAAGCGGCTCGCTCTGAATGGTTCCGGCTGGAGGCACAGCGCGGACCGGGACCGGCTCCCCAGGAGGGATTCCTCGTCCTCGACCCGGCGCTCCAGGACCGGCCCTGGGGGGCAATCCCGCAACTTCAGCCCCAGTCCAACCCAGTCAACACTTTCCCCCTCCATTACCAGCCACATTGGTAGAGGGTCGGCCCAAAGCTGCTGATGGCACCCACGGGACCAACATCCACCTATTCCCAGCTGCCCAAACCCCAAGTTAATCCTACTCTCACAAAGCACTAAAACCACCCAAACCCACCCTTTTCTGCCAGTCCACAATGGAAACACCGGAGGCTGAGGGCTCCCCTGAGCAGTTCTCTTAAAACAAGAGATTGCCTAATAAAGCTGGACAGCTTTTGCTGTACGATACCCCTGGATTATCATCAACTAATCAGATTAAAAACACACGGAGGCTTTGATTTTACTCACTAAGTGCCCAGCCCACAGCTCCCTGAGGGAGATGCAGAGATCCCCTACCTCTTTGAACCAGGCCCCGAGACATTACCCCAGATGATAGTTTCAGGAGCAACCCCAATAAGGGGGATTCTCAGCAAGGAGGAGGAACTGACGTTCCCAGGCACACCCTGTCTTTTCAGTTCGGGGAATAAAGAGATTATTATGCACATCTAATTATAAATGTCAACATTTTACAGCTGCGATGTTGAAGCTCTAAGTAGCCCTGCTAGGAAGGGCTGTGAAGTGAAAGATCTTGTTATTCCTCCTGCGAGTTTTGCCAGCGCTTGTGAAGCGCAGCGACATTTATAATAATCCCCCGAATTTATGTAGCACCTTTTGTCCTTTTAAGGATCTTAATTAAGCGTTAAAGCTTTGCAGCTCCCTGAGCACAGACTAAACCCACTTTGCAAAAGAGGAGGCCAGGCCCTTCTTTCTATGTGTGTCCTGTTTCAAGCAGGAGCAGGACTTTTCTTCCCAGTGATCTCCAGCAGCACACTGGAGCAGCAAGCGGGTCCCGCATCGATGCTCCCACCCAAAGGTTATGCTGCTTCGGTTATACTAAATCTGGCTAATGTAAGCTTTAATCTCTGCTACCACACAAGCCCTTTGAATTGAGGGTGCCACTGGAGGGTTTACCCCAATTTACTAGAGATCCACAGGTTTTAGTGCAGCCTTTGAACTTGAAGCCACAAATCAGCGCTCCTGACTGCACAGCAAAGCCTGATGCCTTTCCTTTACAGCCCTACCCACAAGCAGGCATCAGAGCAGGGATGAGCCCCCATTTTCCATCCCACACCTTGCAGGTTTCCATCGATCTCTAATGTGAGGTGACTCCAGCACAAAGACCCACCAGCGGCTCCAACCATGTCGGCCTTGCAGAGCCAACAGATCCACTGTGACACCTATTCCTCTGTGTCCACAGGGCAGGCGCTGAGGGCATCTGAGAGCATCAAATGAGTTTCCACTGCAGAAAACCCCTTTCAATGTTCTGCTGTCCCTGTACTGGGGTAGGGTGTTTGCAGTCCGGGGGGCTTTCGGGATGCTGGCACCCTTGGGTGGCCGGCTCTGTCCTCAGCCTCTACATTAAGGTGTCCAAAGCAGCACCAATTCCTGTTCCCCACATCGGCCCGGTGGGCCCCTGCTCCTGCTTCCAGCTCTTCAGGTCGATGTTGCCATCTAGAGGCCCCAGCTACAACGATCGTCTCCTTGCGAAGTCCCGGGAAGTTTCGTTGGGGTTTGTGTCTTTAATTCAGTGCAACGTTTCAAAGCAGCGTTTTTGGCTCAGGGGCTGAGCGGGAGGAGCAGATGAGTTGTTCCTACAGGTGATGTGGGCTTGACTCAAAAGATCACTGCCAGCTCTCCCCAGCCCGTGCTGCCTGGCTGCTTGATGACTGCACCTCATCCTGGCTCACGCAGCTGTGCAAACCTGTCCTCTCTACTCTGAGTTTGTGGGTGGCACAGGAAACCCAAAGGGATGTATTCTTCACTGTGAGGGTAGTGGGACACCGGAGTGGGTTATCCGGGGAAGCGCCCCATCCCTGGCAGTGCTCAAGGCCAGGTTGGACACAGGGGCTTGGAGCAAGCTGCTCCAGTGGAAGGGGTCCCTGCCTGTGGCATTGGGTTGGAAGTGGATGAGCTTTGAGGTCCCTTCAACCTAAACCAGTTTGTGATGATTTGACTGTATGATTCTATGGGTTGCTGCCAGGGAGGGACCAGCCCCACTGGCAGGAGCAGTGCACACAGCAGCACCCACAGGAGCTCCACTGCCAGTGCTGGCTCCTATCTGAGAGCACCAGACTCCTACGCCCAGGTCTCACTCATAAAAGCCCAACTTAGCAAGTCATGACCATTGCATCCCCACCAAGTGGATAGGGGGTCTGCAAAGGCCCATACTGGACATCCAAAACATCTAAAGCATGCTATGAACCAGCTGGGTGGACATACACTTGTCCCATCTCAGCTGTGGCTCAGACTCCTCCTTTCACTGCTGTTTAAAACCTCAAGGAACAAGTTCAGCTCAACTCAAAGCTCCCTGTGGCACCCAAGCAGGGGAAGGCTCAGGTTGACCATGGGGTGACAGCAACTGTGCAGGGGGAGCAGGGTTCCATAGGCACATGGGGCTGCTTTCCCTGGGTAGGTGTACAAGCACATCTGGCCAGACACCCTTCATCCAGGGCTAGAGCAGGGCTGGAGGCTGGGGCCTGCACACCCACACCACCATTGCAGCAAGGCTCTGTGGCACCTGCATTGGCATCGCAGCATCTGTCCTGCAGGGAGGAAGGTGAGGGCTGAGAATGAAACATGGTGAGGAAAAGCCTCTCCTGCACTGAATCAGGCCACGGTAGAAAGCAGGTTATTGCTCAGATTTAAATTCACCCCCAGGAACCCTTCCTGCAGCTCCTGACATTCATTTCCTCAGTTGCTGAGCACAAGAAGTGATGGGTGCCCCACTGCTGGGCTTTGGTCCTGTCTGTAAGTCTCTGTCTCATTCCTGGTGCTCAACATTCACACTGCATCCCCAGGAACACTCTCACACATAGGCATCCATCCTCTCTCATGGCATTTCCCACCTGGCTCAGCTCTCCACCTTGCTGGCCACAATGTCAAGGGCAAAGCTAGAGAAGGGTGAGGGATCCAGATGCACAAGGTGCTTGTGTGTGCATTTACTCCTGACAATGAATCCTCCTGACAACAGCTGTTACTTGAAGAAGTCCAAGGATAAAAAACAGGGGCTTTGATCAGAAGGAACATGCACTGCCCACAGGAAGGAGGAGGGAAGATGCTGTGCTCCCAGGAACCAGCCTCTGGCATAGAAGCCTTTGGGCCTGTTTGGCCTCAGACACCTCCTGTCCCCACACCATGTGCAGCACAGCCACTGGCCACCACCACCAGCAGAAAGGCTTCAATGCCAGGACACGTCCCAGTCCAGGGCCAGAACCTGGACACAGCTCCATGTGCGTGTGCCCCATGAAGCTGCACATCAGCCTTAGTATGGAAAGCAGCAGTGGCTGCCCTTAGTGATACCTGCTGGTGGAAGCCAGCAACATAAACCAGCTCTCCAGCAGGTAACAGGGCTTGGGAGGTGATTTAAGAAGCTCTGCTTTGTCTTCTATAGCAAAGAACCCCCCCTACACACACACATACAGCCTCAGGTAACCAGCCCTGTTGCACCATTCCGCTGGAGCCCAGCTCCGAGCTCCCTCACACACCAACTCCACAGCCACAGGTTGAACACGTGCGAGCTGGGAGTCTGAGCCTGCACCAGCCTCTGCCCTGGCACAGCAAACCCTACACATGATCCCATCCCCTGCATCCACGTGGGAACCCGGGCAGGTACCAGCATGGGGCTCCCAACAGGAGCAGCCAGCGCTCAGCTCCCAATGGACTCACCTCTCCAGGCTGCCCACACTATCCTCCCCATCTGCCTCTTTCCTCCTCCTCCATGAGGCTCCCTGTGCCGACAGTCCCTTCTTTCTGGTCCTGTGCCTTTCTTTGCTCTCCGTCTCCCTTGCTTAGTCCCTCACTCAGGAAATTAAAGATAATCCTCCTTTTTCTTGCTGCCGGGTCCCCTGTTTAACATTCGCTGCGTGTGCTTGCACTGATTCAAAACAGGATTAGACTTTCTGTTGCTTTGATGTCAGCTGGGCTTTGCACTTAAGGCGGGGGGGGGGAAAGGAAAATGCCTGTTAACAACCCCCTTGGGTTCTGCCCATCCACTTGCACCCACCCTGGAAATGAAGGTCAGGCACATGGACATGCAGAAACTGGGTCTCCTTCCAGCATCAACCTAGGGCAATAGACTGACCTGCGTCCCTGGCACTACAACCTCAGCACTGGGGCTTATTCTCTGGAAAAGGACCAGTTTTCACCCTGTCTCCATTATGACCCAGCAGTGTGGAGGCTGAATGGCTCCCATGGGCTGAGGTGCCATTAATCATCAGGAAACCACAACTCGATGGCTGTCAGGGAATATTGCAGCCCCCAGCTGCTACATGGCAGGAGCGTGTGGACCACCGGCATCGCTTCAATAAGGACTGGGGCTCAGGGCTTCCCACCGGGAATACCCCAGCAGCTTATTTCTAAGGGAAAAGCAGGTGCTGTGGGATGGATAAGATGGAAATCCATACACTGCTCCCTGTGGTGCGGTGCTTGTGCTGTGGCACAATCCATGCATCGGGCGTTTCCCTCCGCTTCCTTGAGCCTGAGCTTCTCCCTTTGGAGGACAAAGACCTGGGGTGGTTTTTACACACTGGTGTCCCCAACTCTAGTCCAAACCAGAGCAGGAGCAGGGGGCTAATGGGGGTCTTACAGGGGGTTTCTGCTGCCTGATGCTCTAGCTCCATTCTCACCTGAGCTTCACCCCCAGGCAGCTCTGGGTAACAGGCACATGTAGGGGCTGCAGAATTAGAGATGCACCTGGAAGCACCCCAGGACCTTCTGCAGGTTGTTTGGAAGAGCAGCTCCATGGACAAGCGTGGTCCAGCCGTGGCCAGGACCCAGCCCTGTCCTCAGGACAGTGCTTCTAAGCAGGGGCAGACCTAAGCTCTCCCTAGGATCTGGCAGCCATAATCCCTGTGTCACCCACACCACATCATTGCACTGCAGCCCTGGCTGGCACTGCCAACACATCAGGTATCCTCTAGGATTGCCCAGGGGCTCTGCCAGCAGCACAGTGTCTGATCCATTTTGCCCAATGCATGCACACAGACTTGATTAATGTTTGCAGTGAGCTCCATCCATCATCGGGGAGTAAAGGAGATTAACTGTGTAGCATGCCTGCCTTGCGTTGATCCCATTCTCCCAGCCTCCTGATTAATGACGAGGCTGCCTTATCTGTCAGGCCAGGAAACACGGATATCCGGGTGTCTGGGGTTGAAGGGAAGCTCTGGATGCTCAGGCTGTTGCCAACCCAGTCACAGCTCTGCCATCAGTGCCATGCCAACACCCTCCTGCTCCCCATTCCCATTGCTGCCACCATTCCCATTGCTCCCTGTCTTTCTGCTCCTTCCTCCTAGTCCTTCCCTGCTGTGCTGGCAGGGATGAGCAGAGGAAGAGTGGCAACTGGAGTACTGGTGCATCCCTGCAGAAGTGCAAGGCTGAAACAAAGTCTAGGGCTCCATTTCCCCTCAGCAGTGAGCAGGGAAGATGTCGCTCCCCATCCATGGACAGAACTCGGATAAGCCACTTTGGAGGCCTGGAATAACCCAGGCAAATCCCCTTCCTGGGCCATGGGAAGGCTGAGGCTGACCAGCGCTGTGGAGGGCGCCCGCTCATCCCAGCTCTTCCCCGGAGGACACACGTGTAAAGTGGATGCAGGGAATTAGCAGTGCCATCTGGACAGGCTCCAGCTCCAGCCCCTGGCTCGCTGCTGATGCTTCATTAACAGCTCCCTCCTTTCAGCTCCCGTCTCCTTGGCTTCTGCCACAATCAGCTGGGCTGGGGTTTTGTTGTCTTGGGTTATTTCCAAGTGGAAATAATTTCTCATTTCTTTCAACAATCAGGACACAGGGAAAGAGACGGGAGAGGGAGGAATTTCCAGGAGATGAAAGGGCAGGATTAAGGACACGGCTTTCGCTTTGTTGTCCCTCTAGTGTGCCTAAGAAATTCCTTTCCGGAAAAGGCTTTAATTAACTATGTTGTTCTGACAGGAAAGGAACCTGGACCTGGAGATAGGACTGACAATCCTGGCTGCAACCTCAGCAGATTCATAAACAAGGGCTCTTAGCACAGTGCATTGCAGTTTGCTTCACAAAGGCACTGACTGTCATCCCAACCTGGAAAGTAAGGCACAGAGGGGAAAAAAACCAGGCATGAGCAAGGCTGCCGTGCTTGGCACCAGCAGGAATAGGATCCGAGTGCACTGAACCACAGGGCTACAGTGGCCCAAGATGTGGGAAGGGACCTTTGCGTAGAGGAATAAGCCAGTAGAAATATCTCCATTGCCTTCTGGACCAACAGCCCTTCTCACACAACAGGAGGCATCGGGGGGAGAGGAGAGAAAGAGGCCCGGTGGCAAACTGGGACATTTAGAAAGCATCGCACTGATGTGTCTGCATCCTCCACTGGCACAAACCCCTCCAGGAACAGAGTCAATCAAAGATAACATTTGGGGTTGATTTTCATCCAGATGAGCTCTCTCCAAATGCTTTAAGGCACCAGTAAAACAGCCAGCTTCTGGTTCGTTTAACCCTTCTCATGGAACCTGCATCCAGGCTGAAAGAGAGCATTGCCTCAGAAAACATCCTGTTCTTGACCTGCAAACCTGGGCATGGTCCTGTGTCTGTTCTTCAGCAGCAGCATCTCCAGTCACCTCCTTGTGCCCTGACCTGCTTAGTCTTTCTGTAGCTCATCTTTCTACATAGGCCTGGACACAAAAGACCAAAGATCCGTGTAGGTTTCCAGAGGAAGCCTCACCCTCACCTTATACAATAACATCAACTCCGTGCTGGGAAACTGGTCCCTCTGAGAATGGCATCTGCCCTTTTTTGAGCCATGTCAAACAGGGAGCTCGCACTGAACCCCCATCTTGCTCCTCTCACATCTTTCCAACTAATGAACTCCCAGCTGATAACAAATGCTGATTGCTGCTGCTGAAACACCTACTTCTGCTCTCAGCATTTACCACCCCAAGAGCCTTACCTGGTTTACCAATTACTGCCTCCATAAGTGAGCATTGCTTTACTTTTCCATTATCATTTTAAAAGGTTCCCACCTCTTCCAGTGCCCTCAGCCCCGGCAGATGCCTCCATGCCCAGCAGCACCACAGGGCACATATGGCTGATGTGCCAGAGGGCAAGCACAGAGAGAACAAACATCTGCCTGCTCCAGTGAGCCAACTGCTGAGGTGGGCAGAGCTTTGCCTAGAGGCTGCAGGTCCACGTCAGGAGGGTTTCCCATCCCATGCTACTGCTGCTAAGAGCCCCCTTCTCAACACCAGACTTCAGTCTCACTTGTGATTTAATTCCTTGTTTGTTTTACAGGTGCTTCTCCAAGTGTTCTGCAACCTAAGGATTCCCTAGGAGATGCTGTATCAAATGCTTTACTGGACTTTAGGTAGATTCAGCTACTACTGCTTTCCTCCCTCTTGCCCCTCCTCAGAACCAAGCAGCAGGATTGCAGGCTCTGGTTATAAAACACCAACTCTTTTCTTTTTATTATTAGCTCTGTCATAAATCCTTGCGCTTGGATTTGCAATTTCATGTGACAGCTCTTTCCAGCACCAAAGGGAGTTTATCTTCTCTCCCTGATGAACCTCTCAGGAGTTTTACTTTTGCTTCATCTCAAATCTCTCATTTCCAAGTTCAACGTCATCATCATTCTTATCGGAAAGGGTGGCAGAGTGCTCATGTTGGGTTGGGCAGACATCTCTTCTTGGTCATCAACCCCTCTGCATCAATCCTGCCCTGCCTCCTCTTGAGCTCCATGCACAGTCATCTGTGAGCTACTCATCTGAGCCAAAACTCCATCTGCCCCTTATTCATACTCAGGAGGAACCCAGGTTACAGCTGCCTCCTGGTTCTGGAGCCTGTGCAAGGGAAGCACAGTGATTAACACCGTCCACTCTATGGCAGGATTTGCCTCCCCGAGGCTCCTGGCTGTTGGTCCAAGAGCTGCCAGCAGCTTCTTATCTCTGATGACAGGACCTGCCTGTTTCATGGAGCACTCATCTGTATTTGTGGCCTCAGCACATCATGGAGCCTGCCAGCCTCTCGGCTTCCCCATCAGAGGGCAAGCCCCGCTTGGCCCCTTCTTGTTATTTTTGGCTGTGCTTTTGTCTCTGGGCTTCTCTAACCTTTAGCAATGAAAACAGAACCACAGAAAGCTGCTGCCCTGGTCTTTAGCTGGCAGTGAGCAATCGGAATGGGCAGAGGCTGAAGGCTAAACCCTCAAATTAGCAGCATGGGACCGAAATGAGCCAACAGTGACCAGGCAGATCATACCTGTGATTTCAAGGGCAGGAACCCCATGGGGAGAGGGGAGGTGGGCACCTGGTTTCAGATAAATGCCCACTTTGCGCTAATATATTAGAAATCCAGCACAGATAAGAGGGTTTAGGTGATTGTGTAGCTAAGGCTTCCTGTAAAGCCATGTGTGACTATGGAGCTGCTGAGAAAGGGAAGTCACCCTGTGCTCATTAGAGACACACATGTGTGAGAGAAAGCCGAGTCTGGGACATGGGAAACCAGGGGTTTGCTCATGGCTCTGTCTCAGGCTACAGCTCATTATTACCAGCTCAGGACAATAGCAGATCACACAGTAGCAATGATGCAAATTGAATCAGGCATCGAGACACAACAGCAACTTCTTTCCAATCAACCACACACATCTAGATCGATGGCAGCAATGCCCAAGTCACCAAGTTGCCTTGAGGAAGCTACTCCTCCAGACCTTTGGGTTTGCTGTGTTTGGGGTGTTTTTTTAATCAAATGATTACATTCAGCACGCATCCATCTCTGGGGATACAAGCAGTTGTGTTGGGATAATCATTGCAGGAAGATGGATAAGATGCTGCCTAAGCCAGCGCTGCTGTAGAGAGAATTACTGTCAATTTTTTACCTCAAGCTCAGCATCTGGCTTTAGGGAAATAATTTGACTTTCCACATTTTCCTTCCCTGTAAATGAGAAGCGATAGCAAAGACTCACTTTCCAGAATCAAATGAGGTAAAAAGCATTAGTAGCTGGAAACTACTTTACCAATCTTGCCTGAAAAAGTGTGAGACGATAGAGACAACATTGGCCAGAATGCACCATATTTAACACATCCGGAATGAAATCATCTCTACCCCTCAGGCCATTGCAAGGGCAGAACTTCACCCATTAGCTATTTGATCGATACAAACAAAGACAAAGAGCTGAGCAATAAATATGTGAGGCCCATTCTGTAAGTCTGGAGTTGCGAATAAGAAAACCAGGGAGTTAGAGGGGAAGATTTGCAACCTGACTCTTTGTGAAGGCTCCTCTCTCCAGAGTGCAAACCAGAGTGGTAGCTAGGTGCTAAATAAATATTTAGTAAGTGGAAAAAGCTCCATTTAATGAGGAATTATTTGGTGAAACGAGCTGGGGAAATGGTTTCAGTAGCGCTGCAACAGAAGCCGGCGCCGCCTCCTGCCCCACGGGATGCTGTGGTTCTACTCATGTTGCCTAAGACAGGATCTCCAGCTGGGACAGACGCAGGAAATATAACTCATTACTGAAATGCAAGAGCCTTTCGGGGTTAAACCACTGTTAGACCAGCCAGATTCATTCCTGAGCCACAGAATTTGCCTAGCAGCAGCTTTGGAAGATGACTATCTTCCTTCAATAACAGCGATGTAGCAGACAGGATGGTCTAAGTGTAGTGGTGATGCCAAGTCTGCAGAAAGAAGTAATTTTTTCTCCTCTTTTATGTTGAAGGGCTGAACTCCATTTCCACACCTTTATCTACATCATTAGGCTGTGGAGATGGTAGTTCCATGCTTAAATGGTAATTACTGTATCTCTCTCTTTTAAGATGCATTTTCAAGGGGTTAGTGCCTAAATCTTCCTTGCAATTACATGGTGTGGTTAGTACAACCCCTCGGCTATATCCCGAGGTCCCTTGAGAGCCCATCCCTGCCGCAGTTTCCAGTAGATGAGTACTCACAGAACTAGTCCTTCACAGAGCTGCTGTCTTCAAGTGTTCAGCCAGATAATGAGCCGATTACTGTGCCTGCTCCTCCTGGCAATGATGAGTTCCAGGCATGAACAGGCTGTGCACCACCAGTTGCTGCAGTTAATATTCCTCTCCCTTCTATCCCTCCAACTTGATGGGACTGGTTTTACAGAGACCAGCCCCTTGTGGGATGAGAACTTCGATAGATTAACATAGCAAAAAGGAAGAAGCAAACCTTGCCAAAGCCCAAATATAAAAGCCCAATAATAAACCAGTCACTCGGCCTCGCTGATGAAGTGAATCTTAAAGCTCTGAGCACAGATTTGTCATTGCAGCTGTGACACACGTGCAGCAGGGATGGAGTGGCGGTGGTTTATTATGCCCCTACAGTTGAGAAGAGAAATGACAGCCTCCTCAAACGCAAGGCTGTTTCTAAGTGAACAGCAACATTTGAGATCACAAATTAAAACCCATGCTGTGCTTTGGAAACGGCTGAATTTAAACGTCAGGCTCTTTCTTTGAAAGCTGCAAGATAGCTCATTCCTCTCCAGGGAAATTGAGTAGGAGCTTGTCTACACGGGGAAAGTGGAACAGCAACTGCACACCGGTTTTGCATGCAAACTCATACTCTCTACTTCAAGACTGGGTTAAGCAAAATTACACAAAGGCATTCTCTAGCGAGGACAACAGCCCTCCTGCCCCAACTCCCATCATCCCAGTACACAAACCATAGCTTGCTTTGCAGTAGTAACCCCACAAATGAACATTAACATTTGCTCAAGATGTGAGGGGAAAAAAGGTCTTTTAAGAAAATATAAAGTGTCTGAGAAACAGCACTTTTTTTGCAAGCTACAGAGGTTCAAAACTGGCTTATGTACCATGGGTAAAGCCTCTTGGGCAAATCACTGTCTGAGGCAACTCCAAAGACCCAGCAAAAACCTCACAGCAGAGCAGACAAATTGGCCCCAGCCTGTCTCTAGTTCCCAAGAGCTATAATGCCTGGGTGAAGCATGCTCCAGATTTGTCTGCTGCTGGTCCACTAGAGGACAACCTAATAATGATGAACCCCTTTGGCTTACATAGTAAAAGGCCCATGCTGAAAATGCTGCTGCCAAGTCTGGTTCACAGCCCCATGCTGGCATTGCTGCTGCTATGTGTGCTGGGCCTCATTTTTAACAGATTACTTCTCATCCCAAATGATAGAGACTTGTGAAGCTCCAAAACCAGGCTCCTACAGCTGAAACCACCCTTTGCAACTACAGAGAGGGAAACAGAAGCAGGAGAGATTTCCAGACAGACAAATGTGGTTTTTATAATGAAAACCCAATCCCCTCACACTGCACTTTACTGCAGAGAAAAAGCTGCCTGTTGCTGCTGGGTTTCTTGCAGACTCCTGACAATGATCATGCTTTTTCAGCGCAGGAAATGCTCAGAGGTACAGAATGGTCATTTTGCCCTGGTAACATGTAATTTATCAATCCATAATGGAGGAACTCAACTCATATAGAAACAGTGGGCAGGAAGCACAACAAAATCATCACCTCAAAGCCACAGAAAACAGGAGGTGACTGCTCTGGAATGCAAATAAAGAGCACAGCAGCTTCTCAAAAAGCAAAGGGTTTCTTGCCTCATATTATTAAGGAAAAAACAGAACACAAATAAAATCTGAGCTAGCAGTAAAGCTCATTTCTGGAGCTAGGCAGCAAATGAGCTGTGGCAAGAAGTGGAACAGCAGAAAACAGCAGAGAATTAATTACAAGTCAAGTGTCTCAAGTTGGAATTAGAGTTAGAGGGGTCAGAGGGTCAAAGTAACTGAGTTTTCGGTGGGTAATTTGGTGCCTTGACATCCCTCGGCCCTGCTATTAGAGATACGCTGGTGACTCAGGGATGAAAAGTGCATATGTCTCTGCGAGACAGCAGAACACACACTGTAGAAGGCAGATCAGAGCCGAAGCCTGATACACCTCTTCTACTGTCGACAACGAGGCCAGGCTGGCTGTAATAGGGAGGGCACAGATCCTACCTATCCCTTCGTGAGCCACTCGGGGAAGCGATGGCACTGCCCAGCCCCTGGACCAGGGCAGCTCCTCCCGGCCCCGCTCAGCTCCGGCTTTCCCTCCCACCCGACGCTGGTGGAAGGATGCTCTCGGAATACGCGGAGTCAGCTGCTCTTTGATGTCAGTACCTGCTCCGGGCTCGGCGGGGCGGGAGTGGGCGAGCGGAGCTCAGCGGAGCTCAGCGCAGCCGACTCGCAGCCTCTGCTCGCCGGCTGCAGGAGGGCTCCTGCCTCCCGCTCTCTGCCGGCCTCGTCGGGGTAAGGGGAGACCCCCCCAGCCCCATCGCCGCTGCGGATCCACCGGGGGAACTTGTCCGACTTTCCCCATCCCTGCCACCGGCACTCATTGCCATGGCCCCCGCCAACTCCTCCCGCAACTTCTCGGCACCGGAGGCTCGCAACGGCTCAGGTGAGCAAGGGCTGCGCGGGGTGGTGGCGCGGAGAGCTTGGTGGGGGCAAGTCCGCCTGCCCATGGCTCTTGTGCTGCTCGGCGGTGCTGAGCCCGGTGCTGTTCGTACCCCGTGAAATGGGAGATGCTGAGCGCAGGGAACCCCCAGCACCCCAACCCCGCACCGCTGTGAGCGGAGAGCCGCCTTCAGCACCCGCGGGCGGACAGCTCCCGGGACACCCCCCCCTCCCCAGCAGCTCGACCACCGGCGTTGGCCCCTACGGCTTGAAGAGATTCTACCCTTTGGCTGTGACACCACCAGCAGCTTGCCGATCGTAGCTGCAAAGAGATGGACCAGCCTTGCTAGACAACGAGCCATAGACAGCACCGTTGGAGAGGGAGGCTAAGGTCCTCATCAGCCCGTGTTTTCCGTATTACCTCCTTTCACAAATCAATAGTTCAGGGTGAGGCAGTTCTTGATGGTGCAGGTTGGTGACACTCTTCAACAGAAGGTGTTTTGTGTGTGGTCTTTGACTCCCTCTGCAGCAGCGTGTCTTTTATCAACTGAAAGTGTGCTTTAAGGTGCTCCCTTCTGAAGTGCAGTAGAGATGTGGTTTCTCATGTGTTTGGGCATGGCCGAGGGCAAAAATCACTTTAGAGGAAAAAAATAGGTCAAGTCCTCATTCAGCTTACATAGTGCAGTCTCCTTTGGGACTTGGAAGAGTAACAGGGCAACCACAGATCTACAAACAGGGAGAAGTCAATGCCTGAAGTAGCTGTTTCAGTAAACAAACTACAAACACTGGGGTGTACACAGAAGTAGCACTGGAAGTTGATTCAATGAGCTCAAGATGAAGGAGACTTTAGAAATTACCTTTGAGTATTTGATACATACGCACTGCTGCCTCCAGCCTCTAACACCCACATGAACAATTGCTTCACACTAGCTTCAAGCTAATAACTTGACAAATACCAGCAGCAGGGACAATGCTACAGACCTGTACAGGCTACCTTTCACACAAAGCCTTTGGCCTTGCACACGTTCTGCTTTAAGGCCAGCTGAGCTCATTCCAAGTGTTACAGGATCACCATGAGCACTGTATTGATTATACTGCAGGAAAAGGACATTCTTGTCTCAATTTCCAGCTGCCCAAGTGGCCTTTACATTTCACTCACACAGTCCATTCCCACTACATTCATTACAAAGTTTGGGGATAAGACACAGGAGAGCAGAACTCAATAGCTATGTGCGGAACAGCAGGATAGCCTCCAATTTCTAGTCTGCCACCTTCAAGCATTAAGGAGGTGTGAGATCTGTTTGGATGTGCAGGGGATCCACAGGCTGGATACTGAAGACTAAGTGTCAGCACTCAACAGGGTGCTGATGACAGTATGTTATCTGCCAAAAGCCATGTAACATGGGGCATTTCCTTGCATTAATGAGCAGCCTGGAGGAATAGAGACCATATAAACCCCCACAAATGGCCTGTACCAGGCTTTTGTGTCTTATCTTGCCTCTCACCTATAGGCCCCTGCCAGTTCTGTGCCTCATTGGCTCTTTCTCTTACCTGCATAGAGGCTTTCTGATAAAATGGTGCAGCAACTGCTCTACTAGATCCTAACCTTGGCCTTGCTTATATCTAAGCTGGCTTCTTCCTAGTGCCAGAGGGACTAAAGCAATGACAGCTCATGTCCTGCTTCGAAGAGCACCGAAATACGACACAGAAGTGATATAGCACACACTTCCAGCCACAGGCCAGCTCTGCAGCCCCAGTTATCTTCCCAATTCAGATAAGATTCGCTGTCACACCAGGGTAAAGCTGGACAAGTTTGTACTCAAGAATTCTTGAGGTCAAAGGCAGTGAATAGACACTGCAAACAGGCGCTGCTTAGGCAGAGACACCACCTCATAATTACCTGTTATTTCACTTTACCTCCTTTTCCAGGTTTCCCTAGGTTCTGTTGGAGGACACTTCCTTACTTCTACAGCTGCAGGCTGCTAAGGAGATGGAATAGTAAAGACTGAAAGAGCTTCCAATTACCATCACATTCAATCATCTGCAAGCCAATGAAAGACACATGCAGCTCAGGCTTAGACTGCCTTGCGTGTCTGTAACAGCCACACAAATAACTCACACAAAGCCTTTCCCTAGGGAAAACCCCCCACCGTGTCCCATAGGAGAGGAGGAATGAGATTTGTCTGAGCTGAGAAGGGTGATTTCAGACTCCATCACACCCTGCCCATGGCAGTTTTGCACACCACAACCAGTGCCTCAGACACCACCTTCTGTGCCCAAGAGCAGAAATCCCTGTTCATTGGCACTGAGGGCTGTGGCTTCAAAACGCAGTTTTAAACCCAGGTTAGGGACAAGAGAAATGTGATTCTGATTATGTTTGGGCCTCCTACCCCAAGGACAACAGTCAGACATCAGTGATAAGTGTCAGCAAGCAAGAATTTCGCCTTGGAAATCCACCTGCATCCAGAACTCAGAGGCAGCATCATGAAACCATATTTTAATCCTTGCAGAATTAGGGCATTCCTAACTCAAACATGCTCCCACATGTCTGCCTGGCCACACAATTAGATTTCTTTCTAGAAAAGAAACTAGAAAGGGGAAGAGGGGCAGGGAAGGAAGATGGAAAGGAGAGTATGCTCCTGCCTAACCCCGACAACAGAGCCAGGATAAAGTCCTGGGCCTCACAAGACAGATAAGTATCAGTTATCTGCCTGCAAGGCCAATGAACTCTGTGTGTGGTGCTGTACAGCAGATAAACCACCCAGCAGATGAGCTGAGGCTTTCTGACAACAGCTTGAGCATTGAGTAGATCCAGATTTTGGCACCTCCTCAGCAGCTTCACTTCTCCCATGTGCAAAGCACCAGATGCCTCACCCATTCACCTTAGAAATAGCAGGGCAACCAGCACACCCTGCAGGAGCAGTTACTATTGGCTCTGTCAGACAGTGGTGAGTGCAGAAGTACATCAGTCTAATGTTAGCTCCCAAAAACAGAGCTGGGGAGATACAGGACAGAAGTGCATCAGGAGAGCTGGGAAAGATGCCCACACATGGATGCATTTGGGTGGGGTGCTGCATGTACTGAATGGTGAAAAGTGTCAAACCCCAGCTAAGCCTCTCATAGTCTAAAACATCATTCCAAGCTACACCTTTGAGGGGGATCCAGCTGCAGGACAGGGCAAGCACACAGAGGTGTAAGGAGTTGCCTCTGGGTTGCACTCACTGCTTTGGTTTGTTTTAGCAGCAGCAGAGAAGCCAGCACCGTACACCAATGTGATCATGCCTAGTCTGTTCAGCATCATCTGCTTCCTGGGCATTGTGGGGAACCTCATCGTCATCTACACCATTGTCAAGAAGAAGAAGCTGAGATGCAAACAGACCGTGCCAGATATTTTCATCTTCAACCTCTCCATTGTGGACCTCCTCTTCCTCTTGGGCATGCCCTTCCTTATCCACCAGCTCCTAGGCAATGGTTCATGGTACTTTGGAGCTCCTCTATGCACCATCATCACCGCTTTGGACACAAACAGCCAGATCACCAGCACCAACATCCTTACAGTGATGACACTGGACCGTTACCTGGTGACAGTTTACCCCCTAAAATCTACCTATGTCCGCACCCCATGTGTTGCAGCTCTGGTTATCTGCTTGGTGTGGCTCCTCTCCTTCCTGACCATCATTCCCGTGTGGATGTATGCCGGTCTTATGCCTCTGGAGGATGGGACCGTCCGCTGTGCTCTCTTGCTTCCCAACCCAGAGACTGATATCTACTGGTTCACTCTCTACCAATTCATGCTGGCATTTGCTGTGCCATTGATTGTGATCTGTGTGGTCTATTTTAAGATCCTCCAGCACATGGCCACCACCGTGGTCCCACTGCCCCAAAGGAGCCTCCAGGTTCGTACAAAGAAAGTCACCCGCATGGCTGTTGCCATCTGCTCAGCCTTTTTTATCTGTTGGGCCCCCTTCTACATCCTCCAGCTGGTTCACCTCGGCATCGACACACCATCCCTGGCCTTCTTTTACGCCTACAACTTTGCCATTAGCTTGGGCTATGCCAACAGTTGCCTCAACCCCTTCCTCTACATTGCCCTCAGCGAGACCTTCAAGCGCCAGTTCTTAGTGGCCATCCGCCCTGCCAAAGAGCCGTGTCGCAACAGCAGCTCCGTCAACAACAACAGTGTGACAGAGGCCAGTGTGTGTCTGAAGCTGGCACCAGAATCCACTCAACAGACCCAGTTTCTGGAAGACTTCTCCCCACGTTCAGTAGCTCTGCCTGCGACTGTGGCTGTTCACTAGGGCACTCTTGAAGCCACCACCTTCAGATCTGTGAGCTGATGGGGAAGCAGCAGCTTCAAGCAATTCTTGGTGAAGCATATGAACTGCAAGCTTCCACCTCTGAGAGTCCAGGTGCCTCTCTTTGGCTCTGCTCCTACACTGCCCTTGGCCTGTGAGATGCTGCATACTGCTGCATCTTTCCCCTCCCGCATGGGAGGGCTCTGTCACACAAGACACTGGGTGCAGAATGGAAAAGAGAGGAAGAACAGAAAGGATCTCAAGGGGGAACATTCCCCCTGGAAGAATAAAACTTTCATCAACACCACTGCCTGATGATTCCTCACCTCTGGGCCTGATCAGGGTTCCTAAGCAGCATGTCGATAGAGAGCTTCTTCATTCAAAACATAAACCTTTGAAACACAATGTCCTACATTTACTTTTGATAAGCAATCTGACCTGCAAGCTTTGCTGACTGGGCTCATGTCCTAGAAACCAACAGCAGAGAGAGATCTTGGGGCCACAAGTCTCACCTAGGTCTGTCACTTGGCCTTTTGTTCCATCTGCCTCTTGTGGACTCCACTGTTTGGCAACCAGGACATCTTCAAGAACTGGCTAATTTTGATGCTAATCCTATGTATTTCAGGAAAAAACCAGGCAGTTCCAATTGCATTGCTTCAAAGGACTGTGGACAATAACCAGAACTGCTGCTGCTAACACCAGCTTTGTGGCTTTTCATGGCAACGAGCAGGTTCTCACACCGCTAGCTGCTCTTGTGCCTCGAAGCCTGCATGGCCATCGAGGAACCCCATGCAGAGGGTTTGGAATGGGACTGAAAAGCACAGTGTGCAGAGATCTGTGGGGCGAGGAGCTGTGAACAGGCAGCTCAGAGGAGGCAGAGTTTATTATGCCGCTTTCTCAACGCTTTACAAAGTGGAAAGAGGGAAAATTGCCTGTGTTTTGTATGTGCAGCTTTAACAGTCGGTGGTTAGGAAATAGCTCTACTCATTACAAAAGACTAGAGAAAAGACAGCACAGATGAGCTTAACACAGGGGATTACACTGACAGCCTGTGCAGGGCTCTGAGGGGACCGTGCAGGCATTGTTCAACAGTGTCAAACGTGGAGGAACTGGTTACTGTAGATGAGCTTAACATAAAGAGGAATTAAAACCATCAAACAGCACAAGAGAATCTGTTACCACGCTTATGGTTTTGTGCCATCAGCCACCCACTGCATATCCAGAACAGAAATTCACCCTTACACAGCCCAACTGTGTCACCTGCACAGGGCTTCCTAAGCCATGTGCACACTGACACGTGCAATGATACCCACACACTTGTAGGTATAAAGTACAGCCAACACTTCATTCTACACACAGCATTCACTCACCTCTGGTGACTGAAGCAGGCTGGCGTGCTCGACTTTGGCATCAGATGCAGCACATTGCTTTTTGAGCCATTGCACAAACCTCCTAACAGGGTCTCTCTGTTCCTTCACCCCAGGCTCTGCCAACCTGCACCCACCTCAGCAGCACATCCCCACTTGGTATCTTGTCGGGTTTCCACCCCTGTTTCCCCTGGCAGTAAAGGCAGACAAGGATGGAGCTCTAGAGCTTTATGACCGTATCTCTGCCGCATTCTAACTGCCAGGAATTGCCAGTTGCAGGTTTTCATGGAGCTGCTTTGCTCTTTGCTCAATAGCCACTCCAAAGGGCTCAGGAGCAAAGGTTGAGGAAGATGTGTGCTGGGCCAAGCCAGACCTGCTCTCAGGACAAAGGGAGCTATTGTGTTCACTCCCTCTCCTAAGGAAGTTAAGGGGAGGACTGGCACACTTCTCTGTGAACGGAGGTGATAATAGTTGGGCGTTTTTTTCCCTCTTTTAACACCAGCAAGAGGGAAATGCAAACAGACTGAGCTGTCAGGGCTCTGGGAGCAGCACACTGTAGATATTATCTTGGCTGCACAGTACAGGTGTTAATGGTTGAACTAGTCTGTTCCTGTTTGAAGTGAGTCAGTCTGACCCACTGCGGCTAAGCCACAGGCTAAAAGACACAGGGACACCATAGGCTAACAAAGGAGGAAGGCCAGCACCAGCTGGTGCAGCACTCTAAAGGGTCTTTGTGGGGCAGACCTTTTCTAGATCTCATCACACTGAAGTCAAGACACAGAACACAGAGACCTTCCCAGGCTGAAGTCCTTTCAGATCTCATTTATGTGAAGTGCAAAGCCATGCGAGAGAGACCTGGTCCCAACACCAGGGACAAAGCTTCCCATTTAGCTGGTGTCCCAGCAGGGACACCTACCCCTTCCCACCACCCTACAATGGTTTCTATCCCCTCATGTCCCCAAGGGGTTTTCTAGTCCAGTATACATCCTGGCTGTGGGATCCCTCCCTTTCCATGTGCATTCATAAAAGCTGTGGCAAACACAATTTGGGAACACAAGGATGCGGATACCTGTGGGTGTGCTGGGAGGGTGGGAAGAGAGGTACAGACAGCATGCAGCTTTCCTTAAATCACCTCAAATCACAGGGCAAGATGAACAAAAGCCTCTCCAATGAAGACAAACCTTTTGAGCTAACACCTTCAGAGATGTCCCCCTACCCAGGGGTCAAGGTAAGGCCTTCCAATAGCTAAACAGTCCCTGGGTACCTTGGAGTGACCTAATCCAAATATCCTACTCTTTTTCCCTATTTTTCAGTGCCAGCTTTAAGTCAGAGAATCTGTCGATGTCCTGGGTTACATTCAGCTTTATCACCTTGTCTTTTCTATTCTTTGTATGCATGATGTGATCTCCCCACCTCAGTGCCTCACTTACAGATGGCAGAGCCTGAATAAAAGGCATTTCTAAGTAGAAAAGGACACAGCTACTCACACAGAGACAGGCAGCCTGAAGTGCTGTGAGGTCTGGCTGAAGGGCATGATGAGAAGGGCACAGAGATAACACAGTGTGTTTCCCTGCAGTCCTGCCTCCCATACATAGCCCAGTGTCTCTTGCTTGACAGAAATAAGGGGAATCCAGCAAAATAACCACGGGAAAAACCACCCCCAAACCCAAGGGGGGATAGGAAGAACCTATTCAATGTTTGCATCAATAGCCTGACACGCTGGGTGAGACAAATTCCCTTGGCTCTTTCTGCCAGCACTTTTCCCATGTGCTCGAGAGCTGCCTTGTCAGACAGCAGGAAGACAGATGGGTTCACTCTCCACCCCCTCCTTGTCCTCAGAGGTGTGACTGAAGCCACATGTCACAGCTCTGCTCTTGATGAATTCCCATATGGGGCAGATGGTCCAGCTACTTTTACTCCTGCTTTCCCAGATAGCAACAGAGCCCTCCTTGGCTGTTCACGGCCGGATTCAGTCCCTGGCTCACACTCCTGTTACCTCTTTTCCACTACCCACATCCCTGTGTCCACAGCAGGTAGTACCGTATGCTCCTGCCTTGCCCACAGTCACAGCTCTGCCAAGCCAGCCCTAATGCTAGGCTCCTCGGGGTACCCTTTCCCAGTCACCCTTCTCCATCTGGAGTGTCTGAGCAGTTAACCTGCCCCCGAGCACACTGTGCCTGTGATGGAGAGCAAGAACAAGGCTGGGGGCTGCCAGGTGGGGAGGAGGGAAAGGTGAGGTGAGTCACTGGCCCCTGGGCCACAGCCAGAACCTGACTAATTGTGTTTCATCAGTCCTCCTGGGCTGCTAATTGGGTGTATTTCATTCAACAGGCTCACACGGGTGGGAGAGGAGCCACGTGGCAGGTACAGATACCTTCCAGCCTTCCCAGTTCCCATTAGTCCAGGGCAGGGACCACACAGCAATGCCTTTTCTCACTCACCTCCCATTAGCAAAGTAACACACCTAAACCCTCACACCCCCCCTGCAGTCTTTCCAGCTACTCCATCCCTGAGATGCAGGGCTGGAAGGGGAACAGCACACTTCATCAGTGTAAAGTAAAGGGCTCCTCCAGCAGACCAGGCTCTTCAGTGCCTCTAGGCAACAGAAGATGTGTTTTTGAAGCTGTATTTACAGGGCAGCAATTGAACAGGGAGCTCACTACACCACTGGAGGGAAAACCTTTAAAAGAGATTTAGACCCTCCTGATTGCAGGAGGTATGAGAGATGATGCTTCCTGCTTTTAAAGCCTGTTCCCTACCCATACCCCATTTGGGAAACAGCTCCTATGATCATACAAGACCCAACAGCTGCTCTCTCACAGCATCTTTCTACCAGTATGGTTATGCTGGCTGTTGAAATCACCAATCCTGATCCCCCAGCCTGGCTCAAGGGAGAGCAGCAGCACTGGCTTCTCCTGCAAGGTTAAAGCTGGGCTTCAACAGCTCCAAAGTTACACTTGAGAAGTGGCTTTAGGATGATACACGATGGTGCATACAGCACAGCGCTTTCAAAAGGCACTTCTGGATGTGCTGAGGACAAGCATGTTAGAAAAGCTTCCGGGGTTGGCAGCTCAATACCTTTCACCATCTCTAAATGCTGCTTGCAAAAGATCAAGCTTTATATGAAAGAATCCTCCAAAGCAAAGTCAGACTTCTCGCCTTCTCCAAGCAGAGCAGCTGAACAACACAAGCACCACTGAAGACTCAAGGCCCCATCCTGCAGGTCCATACAGGGTTAGTCCCTTGGCAATGAGGACCAAGTTCTGCCCATCGTACCAGAGCTTGAGTTTATACCACAGCAGAGTGGGGTTTTAGCACAACAGGGAGCAGACCTTACCCCAGGTACTGATTGCATCATCATCCAACACCCCATGAGAAAAGGAGACTTTCAGGGTCTGGTTCCACAGGGGAGCAGGGACTTTCTTGAGCTTCAATTAAACAGTGAAGGTTTTTTAAACCACGCAGGTTTTGGTTTAGTCCTTAAACCTTCCTTCTTCCACTTAAAACAAGCTCAGAGATGAGTCAGCCCTTCCCTCCAACCTGCGCTCCTCTGTCCCCTGCAGGTTTCCACTCGCAGGGGAGGCAGGCTGAGAGTAATGACATCACTTTAATTATTCAGGTGTTCGGTTATTAAGTTGCCTTTGCTAAGCCTGAAGAAGCTCTTACTATTCCCTTCCTACAGACGCTGCTGGAAGCACAACACCTCAGTGGCTTGGGGCTGCCTTGCCCTGCTCCACCAGGCACTTCAGAGGAGAAAGCAGAGATCTTCATAGCAGCCACAGCAAGGAGAAGACTCCTGCCTCATCCAGGAGCAGCACTTCTCACACCAACATCCCACTGCAGGCTTGGGGTTGCAGTCCTCTGCCTATTCTCCTGTGGGCCTTGACCACAGAAAGCCAACACTAATGTTGTGACATAGAGCACTCAATAGGGGTAAGCACGGTGATGGAAATGGTGAGTGAAGTTATCACTGGTGAGAGCTTCTTATTGACTTACTCCATTAGGAGGCTTGATCTTGGAGGTGCACCTTCTCCAGCAGCCAGCTCCCTCCCACTGAGGAATGGAAACAGCTTTGGAAAAGAGCAGACTGCTCACACCGGGGTTCCCTCTGTCCTCCTTCCCATCTGCTTGTAAATGAAGACTTCGGATTTCAACTCACACAAAGCATTTTGAAGATTCAATCCTCTCTGTCCACTCTTTCTTAATAGTCAAGTCCTTACTACCTTTAAGACCAGAATAATAGAATCATTAGGGTTGGAAAGGACCTAGTTCCAACCCCCTGCCATGGGCAGGGACACCTCACACTAAACCATACCACCCAAGGCTTTGTCCAACCTGGCCTTGAACAC
>JBAFWW010048998.1:0-14521 GCA_036873685.1 Agapornis canus | reverse complement strand
GGTGCCCGGCCAGGCTCGGGGGCCAGCCCAACCGCCCTGGGGGGTGCTGCGGCCCGTTACCCTGGCCGACGCGGTTCGAAGGCGGAGGAGGAATAAATGTTTCTTGTTGCGTTTTGCTGTCAGCGGCCTGCTGGTCTGGCCTGGTCCCATCCAGACCAGCGCTCTCCGGGTGGTATGGGGCTTATTTTGAAAGGAAAATGTCTGTCATTTTCAACGTGTTGTACAGGCAGTGGGAGGAATGGTTATAGGTGATGTGTGGAGGTCGCTTTGTGACACATTTTACCCTTCTTTTGTGCCACCTACATCTGTCAACAGCATGAGCATTCTTCAGGACCCGTGCGATTGTTTTGAAATGTATTTTAAACAGTTTAGAAAATCTCTTACGTGTGGGCTTGTCACCTGGTACATTAAGGATTGTAAGAATTGATTTTTCAGCCTACGAGAAAGATTAGTGCGTATGCCAGGCTCCAGTTTTTGCGAAGCAGATGGTACTCTTGTTCCTTAAACAACATATCAAAGACACTTTTAGTTTTCTTCATGACTGAAGAGGCTTTATAGGCCTCTATGCAATTGTGTAT
Organism: Agapornis canus; assembly: GCA_036873685.1. NCBI lineage: Eukaryota > Metazoa > Chordata > Aves > Psittaciformes > Psittacidae > Agapornis > Agapornis canus. The sequence continues at coordinate 13,943 of JBAFWW010048998.1, read as the reverse complement.
CCTACCCACTCTTCTTTATCTCTACAAACTGTGCTTGCTTATGACTTTAAAATAGACCTGTCTGTTCAGAAGGTTAACTAGCAAAGTGGTGCAAATAAGTGTCTTGATACATATATTTTGCAATTTTATTTTTTTGAAAGTGATGTGCAAAGGCTGTTGCTACGTGTTCCTTCAGGCTAACTGGAGAAGTATCCTCATTTGCAGTGTCTGATGTTTTTCAGAAGTTACAGAAGTTTTCAGTAATGATCCAGATTGTTGAATGTTGATGCTTTTTAAAAGAAAACGTTGTTAACTTGTGGAAACTTTAGATGGGCAGTATGAAACTATAAAACAGAATAAGAATCATCTACAGGCTGTTAGAAAACAATTGTGGTCCCAAGATCAAAGACAGTATTTGTTAAAATAACTTTGAATGTTTACTATGTAGAGAACAAACATGTCCCAGTTTAAATTGGGATTTTTCACTAGTTGAGCAGTCTGGTAGAATTTTATACTGTTGCTTTGGTGTCCAAGACTGAGTGTGTGTACAAAAGATACGGGAGGAAGTTAATACATACTGTGTTCTGTAACACCAGTGTCAGTCTTTTAATATACAATAAGTATCACTTGTCTGTCTAGTCTTGAAGGGGTTTTACTTGATTTTGCTGGCAGTGCTGGGTGTTATCTGACTGTATCTTTTTCACAGGGTAGTACTTACATGGATTTGAGTGGGTGTCCCTTAGTCCTTAAAAATCCATTTGTGCAGATAAGCTTTAAAAGAGAAGGATGTTTTTAATGTTGATGGTGAGATCAGCTGTTAAAAGAGCATTTCTGGAGTGACTGTTAAAAGCTTGGGGATTTGTTACTGTAGCAGTATTGTCACAGGACCTGCCCACTGAACAATGTTGTGCATCTGTGCTCAGTCATTTTTGAAGGTCAGGGGCCTTAATACTCAGTGATTTCCACTTTTAAAGAAAATAGCACCATGTCCTTATGTAAGTAGTGACGTTGGTGCATATAATCAGTGCTTAAATTTGTATACATATAAAAATGATGCTTTTTATAGGACTGTCAAAATCTCATGATTTCTTACATTTCCTTCTTCTGTTACCTGTCATGCAGCTTTTTCATATATTTTCCCTGTGTGTGTATTTTTTTATTTTTAAATGAGACTTTCACTTCTTACTCTCTTTTTGTTTTGACCAATTTGGATTACATTCCAAGTTTTTTGATGGGTTTTTTTTTGTAAAGGAAATTTTTGCTTTCACATGGGCTCTATGGCTTGCATTTTGCCATGAGATATTATGAGTACAGTATTAGCATTGTAGGGAAGATGTTCTTAGGAACAGTGGGGAAAAAAAGTACCAGAACACTGTAAGAGCTTTGTAAGATCTCAATATTTATTTGTCAGGGGCTCACCTGAAAGTGGTGATTCAAGTAATTCTGATGAGAAGAGGTAGAAACACTGCTGAAAATACGCGTGCTTTAGGAAACTGATGATGTGGCTGCTTTTGGTGGGTTTTGTGTAGTATCTTTCTGATTAGGTTTGTGGGTCTTTCTGCATCCCTAGAGTCTTGCTTCAAAGGATATTTATTCTGTCATGCTGACCACAAGCTCAGTTTAGTATGTCAGTGTAGATCCCACTGTTTCCTACTAGTAGTGCTGCAAGGTGACTAGTGGAACAGCAAAGCATATATATATTTTTAGTGGGGAAGTACAGTAAGTAACATAAATTGCTTGTGTAATACAGAATGATCTTACAGTATATAATAAATGGGTGGAAAAATGCTGGCTAGCTAATCTTGGAAATAGTTGCTAGAGAGAATTATTCCTGAAAGTAGAGGAGTTAGTCTACTAGACTCAAGACTTTTTTCATTAATTAATCAGTAGTAATAACAAAATTGCCATTAATATACCTTGCAGGTGAACACAATGAGTAGGTGCTAAGCTGTTCAGGGCTGTGTCTCCTCCAAAATGGTAAGAACTATTACTGGGGAGGAAGATCTGTTTTGTTACTGCTGTGTAGTGCATCCACCATTGTCCTTAGGCTTATGGGGTATGTTTGAGAGAGGTGGAAGTTATCAATTAATCCCAGCTGAAACACTTAATTTCAATCTTTGTTTCTCTCTGTGTGGTTCAATTTGTAACTAACTAGGAAGTTAGAAGCACAGTATGTCCTTGTAATCTTTGGCAGTGGTGTGAGGAAGATAGGTAAACTTACTGTAGATAGCTTTGGCTCTAATTTCTTCTGTTTAAAATGCCAGTGAAAGGCCTGATTTTACAGTCCCCTGTGGAATTCTGTTGATTTCCTGTGGGGCTGTACGAGGGTGCAGTTTGTTCTTAATTGTTCTGTAAAGGTATGGGACTTTATAGTTTAGTTAGTATCACTTCAGGGACTAAGCTTATACCCGTGAGCTTATTCAATGACCAGTTATTGTTTACTGGTATTACTAAAGAGGAGGAATGGAGCCATGAAGTGTAACGCAGACTGGCATGCTTATTATTGAAGCTTGAGTCTTGCTTCATGGGTCACAGTTAGCCTTGTAGTTTGAGGCCAGAGGAGACTGCAGATCTAATCCACTCTTATAATATAGGCATTCTGGATTCTTTAATGAACTAATTCTCTTTATAGTCAGGATACTACTCATAAAGCAAACAGGAAAATAAACAAAATCCAACAGTAACAAATACTATTCTATAGCTGGGAAAGTTGCCTCCAAATTTAATTAGTCTAAGACCTAAACCTGGTTTTAGTTTGAATTTAATTAATTTCTCTTCATTACATCTTGAGGGTTACCTATCCAAATACAGGATGTCTGTATTTATTTAGTATGCTGATGATTATCAGATCCCTACACTGTTATTATGGTCTGCAGCCATACTGACCCTTTTGAATCTCTTGTGAAGTCCTGTTCTTTCATTCTTTCAGTGTTTTCATGGCATTGCGCTGAGTGTAATAGCTGTTTTAGTGTACTCAAAAGCAAAACACTATTCTAGTAGTCATACCAGGGCCAGTTGCTGTAGTAAAGCAACTTCTGCATTCTTGCTCAGCATTCCCCATATGTAGAGGATGTTGTACTGATCCTGCTGGAACCTCTACTGCATTGGGAGCTTGTGCCTAGCTGATTACCTATCTCAAAGTCAGTGCTTTCTGGATAATTTCCAGGATGGGTCTTCATTTTAGATATGACTTTGCTACTGTTATTATGTAAAATAACCTTATTCTGACCTCTCCTAATCTTCCCCAAGTAATATAAGCTACATGGTATGAGAAACAGAGTATTATGTATCCTTCTTCCCACAGTTGTTCAGCTCTAACTGTTGTTTACCCTTGGGTTGCAAGCAATTGTGAAGTAAGTGGGGTCAGATACAAGCTCTGTAGGATGCTTAGTGTCCTCTCAGTAGTGTTTTCATATTGACAATACCCTAAGGTTTTAAAAATGTGAGCTACTGAAAAGAACAAGAGTGGGGCTTATTTTTTTTTTGGTAGCATAGTCCTTAACCAGGACAGTATGTATAATAGTCACAAAACAATCATAAGAATAAAGCTTGTTCACCTCTAGTTTTTAGACTTGCAAGATAGGGCACATGAATTTTCTGTATATTCTAATTTCTTAATCAAAATACCAGGCAACACTAAACCAAACACCTTTGACATTAACTGTGTTTGACCATTACTACTTCTTTATCATCTGGAAGTGCTGGGTTTATTTTTCTGTGAAGCCATAGTACTTAGCATTATGTCTTTTCTTTTTTGTTAGTTCTATATCAAACCTAGAAAAGGCAGCACTAAGTTAAAATGGAAACCATTTATAATTCAGAATCTTTATCCAGATCATGGGAGTTTCTTCAGGCTTAATGAAAAACAATGTTCACATCCTCTGGACAATATGGTTGGCCTGACCTGACCAGCCTGTACTTTAAAGGAGTTTAATAATATTTGTTGTGATATTAGGAAGCATTTTATCATGGCAACAGGATAGAATTTAAATTTTCTGGCTTTTCCCTTAGGTTTTGTTCTGCACTTATTGAACATTTCCAAGTTGTGTGGGTTTGTGTTTTTACTGGCAGTTCTATCATTCTTATGTTGTAATCTTGACAACTTTTGTCCATTTCTTTTGTTGCTTGGATGCTCCTCGCCTGGTAGGATTACGGATGTCTTGTATCCTTTCACTTCCTTTTCAGTTTTCCGTATTTTTCCACTTTGTCATGCTCACTGTCAATGCTTCTCTTGCAATTTTACAAGATTGTTTTTACAGTTGTTCTGACTTCTCTTGTAAACTACAGTTTTTCACCACTTTGGGCTTTTTCTCAGTGGCTTCTCAGTGGCCACATTGTGGCTTCTCAGGCATCTAGTAAAATACCTAAAACAGATTTCAACTATTTGGAGTTTTGACTCTACATATTTTCTTCAGATTTGGGCAGTAATTGTTTTTTAGCTTTGTGAAGTAGGCCCTCTTAAAGTATCAGTGATAAATATCTGGTTTGACCTGAATTTGTGTTGACTCGGTTTGCCTTTACTTGTTAAACATATTTCTCTCACATTTCGCAGCTTTTAAGTCTTCCAACAGCATTTGTTTCACTGTGTTTACCTGTTTGTTCAGGATAGTAATGAGGCATTATAAACATGGAAGAGGGTTGCATTTTAACTTTGCAGAATCCAGTTATGGAAATAAAGAGGAAAATGTTTGTTTGCTCTTTGCTTGAAAATTGGGTGATACTGCCATTGATACTGACATGTTTAGATGGGAGCAGCCTCAGTAATTGATATTTCAGCATGCACACTGTCCTCTGCTCTTTTTCAAAGACAGTATGACATAAAGAACTGGCTTTCATAGCATCCTTGTAGTTGAAAGAAACACAGGGGTCTCCTATGCATGAGACATTAGAACAAAGTCAAAAGCTTTTTCTGAAGTTGGACGGAGTCTGGCTGAATTTAACCCTCAGGCCTGTCACGTCTGGTACGTGGTGTAACATTAGACTACAATTTGTCTTGTGCAATTTTCAAATCTAGTAATTCCTTCCTACGCTTGTAGGTGCCCTCAGGTTTTTAGATACGTTTCCATGATTGTGTTTGTACGGGGAAAGGTGCTGAAAATGGGGGTAAATGGGGATGCTCTGGTCAGAGCTTGGAAAACTGCTCAAGACCAGGGGAAGGTGAAGATGACTCTAGGAGGGACTGCAGTAGCAAGAGAGGAAAGACATCAGTGTGCTGTGAAAACACTTGTATTACTGGCTTTAAAGGGTGTGGTTTTGCAGTTGAATTCAAGCTGGTCTGAATCCACGGTGAAACCCAGGCACAGTCCCTTACCCTTCCTGGGATTATCTCTTGCAGTTAATGTGGCCAGTAGGTGAATTGGGATACTTGCTTTGTGAGTTAGACCCTAACTGAAACCATTTCTGTGCTGTTGTGAGAACTGGTAAGAGGTAATATAAGATGGGCAGCCAGGACTGTGAGTCTGACTGCTCCTCTTAAGGACAGGTCAGTTTTAGCTTGACTTAAGCTAATTATGAAATTTAGCTTTAAACACTTCCAGCTGCCCACATTTACCAGTGATATTTGTGTGGTCCCAGGATAAGCCCAGCTCAGGAAAGCGAATCAGTAGAAAATGCATCCAACTAAAAAACCCCTAAAGATTGTGTGTATCTTGCACCAGTTCACTCAACCTACTCATTACGGGATCAAGTGTGCTACAGTACAGTCAGGAAGGTACAGGGTGACCTAGTGTGACTGATTGGAAGCTTAGGAGTTGGATAGAATAGAATCATTGTGAACTGTGGCACCATAGATTTACTAAGCTGTGTCACATATGCTGCAGAAAAAGTGACTATCAGCATGACTAGAAGCACCTTTCAGGCACCTCCTAGTTATAGGTGAACCAATTTAGGAATGAGAGTTTGCTTAGTTGGGTCCTTTTGCTGATTCAAGGTGGTGGTGGGAATGGTGAATCGAAGTTTTCCACGAGGACAGAATGCATTTTTTGCTAACTTTTTTTTTTTTTCCCTGTATCTGAGAAGGAGAAAAGAGGCCCCATGGCTAGGTAAGGCTGACTGCTCTCTGTGTCATATGCACCTGCCAGTGCTGTGGTTCTTGATTTAATTTTTTCCACTGTTCCTCAGAGACAAGTAAGCTGTAAACTCATGAAGCAACATAATTTACCTTTGAGTGTGGCTTTGGCAAATACTTGCTAAATAAAGCAGAACCTTCAGTACACTTTTTTAATATGTGATATTACCAGGTTTGAAAATTTAATTAATAGTATTGATCTTTGAAAAAAGAATTTTCTAAGTACCCTTTTCTAGGAATTTTAAAAAGAAGAGTTTGGCTTTTTTCCTTCAAGTAGCTGAGGATCAGGATTGAGCTAGATACGTGCTTAGGTGCATTTTTGAAACTGAGCACTTAAAAGTGTAATGCATATTTGATTTTAAGTTAAACTCATGATGACTGAATACTAATGCTAGATTTCTCAGGTATTTTTTTTTTATGTGGAGAGGTCTCTAAGCTCATATACTCTGGGACCCAGTCTGTTGAAATCGCTTGGAGAAAAAAGCAGTTTTATTTCTGTTGAAATACTGATGTTTTGGCTAAGAACACAATGCAACATGTCTTGAAAAGTAAAAAGTAATTTATGTACATGTTATTGTAAGTTGCTGACTAAACTAAAGCTTTAAAGTAAACTTTAAACCATAGTATTTTTAATTTTTTAACCTTTACAAATGCTAGCAAGCACAGCTGTTTTAAATGACACTTGCTAGTGGCACTGTATGTGCAAATACAAAGCCTCTGAAAAGGCTACCTGTGAAGCTATTCCTTCATGAAGTATAACACTGTTCAGTTTAGGAGCATCTTGTAAGTAAATGGCTAGAAAGCAGTCCGTTGGTTGTGTTTGCTTTGAAGAAGCAAAACTTGCTCATTACCAGCTGTGCCTTAAATTGTGCAATCTCTGACCTCTGCATAGAGTGTTTGGATTAAGGGCTTGAGTTGAGCATCTCTGGCTCGATATGTAAAAAATGAGATCTACACTGGAGTGTGTGCAGGATTATTCTCTCTGTGATTGCTGATTGTTGCTTGTGGGTGGAGCTCCATATTGGCAAAGGGACTTCATTACGTTTGAGATGACGATTTTCTTAATCTATCTTGCCACTTTTTAAAGCATTGTCAACTCAAACTGTGACCTGCTTACAAAGAAAAACCTCAGAGTATTAGGTGCAGATTTTTTTCTGTTGTGTATGTACTCTACAATTAGCTTCTCCAGGGATTTTCATGAACACATCTTCTGGCATGTCAAGAAACTATGTAATAGGCCAAAAAATACCAGAGAGTAACTAAAAAGACTTCACAGGATGCTGTCAAATGTGGAAAGTAATGGAAGGTGGTGGCAGAATTGACATTGAATGGAAGAGGTTTTTGTCATGTGATACTTTTTCTGTGTAATTTAATGGTATAATAGGAGCAGGGAGAATCCCAGCATAAATTGTAAGGGTCAACTTAAGGCAAGTCTGATAGTATATATCTCCAAGCTAAACACTGAATTGTGGGATTTTATGTTTTTGGGGGGGTTTGGGCATTTTTTGTATGTATAATATGACCAGTTAAGAGTAAAAAAAAAAGAAAAAAAAAGTTAGTATTGCACGTTTATTTCATCTGGTTTAGATGGAATTTTCCTTGCATATATAAGCTAAACTGAAGATGTATCTGCATCATCATATTGCATTTAGCTCTGGGACCCCTAACATAAGAAAGATGTGGACCTGTGGGAGCGAGTCCGGAGCAAGCAGAGAGGTGATCCAGAGGGCTGGATCACCTCTCCAGGTTTAGAGAGTTGGGTTGTTCAGGCTGGAGAAAGCTCCAGTGAGATCTCCGAGCAGCCTGTCAGTACCTAAAGGTGCTTGACAATAAAGCTGGAGAATTACTTTTCAGAAGGGCATGTAGCGATAGGACAAGGGGCAATGGCTTTAAGCTGAAAGGGTAGATTGAGATTGGATATTAGGAAGAAGCCCTTTACTGTGAGGGTGGGGAGGCACTGGAACAGGTTGCCCACTGAAGCTGTGGCTGCCCCATCCCTGGCAGTGTTCAAGGCCAGGTTGGACAGGGCTTTGAGCAACCTGGTCTAGTGTGAAGTGTCCCTGCCCATGGCAGGGGGGGTTGTGAGAGCTTTAAGGTCCCTTCCAACCCAAATCATTCTGTGATCTCAGTTCAGAAAATCTGACAGCTCACAGCTACCAAAGGCTTTGACTCCTCAGGCTGGGGAACCTATACAGTCCTGCAGAGTTTGTTTTACTAGCTAGGACCCCATGTGAATATGAGAAAGATCAGAAGCTCCCACTTGGTGACAGGCAAGTTAGTCAAATTAGCTGCTACTGGTTTCACCCTAAATTTAATGCTCTTTCTAGAAAAGAAAAAGGTACTCTTCTTACACCTGTAAAGAATTAAATGTGATTCTTTCTGAAATTAAGGCATGAACACTTTAGCCTCTATTTCTGTTCCTTTTCTTTCTACGGAATTAGGTGAAGGGATAGGTATCAGGAAGTTGTTAAAATTTTAGAAGAGGAACTTCCATTTAAAATGTTAAATACCAGTGCTGTTTCTTATAGGAAAGTGATGAATTGATTTGTTTGCACTTATTTTGTGAGCATTTTTCTATTAATGTTAGTGTGTGAGTGGCTAGTATTTTTGTGTATATAAACTAAGGTGGGTGTTTCTAATATGCAAATTACTATAAATATATATGTAGAGCTTCTTACACTGCATTAAAAGTAGGAGCAAAACTGAGAAAGCTTAGGGAAAAACATTATATTCTAGCAAGTGAAGAACAGAGAAATTGAACACACAAGTACAGGGGAAGGAATTCTTTTAAGATTAATCTCCAGTAGTCCATGTTAAATGTAACATACATGAGTACAATTTTAATGTTTAACTAACGTGAAATAGTTGCAGTCCTTTCCAATTTTACAAGTATTCGTTCAACTGCAGATGGACATGGAAATAGTAGTCATAAAAAACCCACCCACAAATTATGGTTTCTTCTGTTTCATTAAGAAACCAAGGCAATAGTATGCAGTATTTTTTGGAAGGTTATGCTTTTATCTCTAATTTTTATTTTAGAACATGCTAGTATTTTCTCTTTATGTGTCAGTTTTCTTGGTCGCTATTCAGAATTGGAGTGTCTGATCATGGTATTGCTTCCTTGCAGCAATATTGCATAATGTTAAAAGAAAAGCAGTTCTAGCCATCTGTTAATGCCTACCAGAGCCATGTGTGGCAGCTGTAAGTAGCAGTATTTTCCTCCCTTCCTTATGTCCAAGCAGGCATATTGACCTGTTCCTATCCTCCTGCTATACAGAATTGCAAATTATGAAATTGTTCACTCAGAATAATTCAGGCTTGGACATCTTATTCTTTCAAGCATAGCTGCTTAGTTTTATTTTGTTGTTTTTTTTTTTTTTAATTGCAAGTGCTGCTCTCAGAGTTCTCCTTAACCTTATTTCCAGAGCATGTTCCCTTTTCTCCTCTTCTGTGTTGTTTCTGTTTTTCCTAAGTGCCTGCTTTTCTTTTTAGCTTTATTCTCATGCTTCTGAGATTTTTCCTACCCGGCATTACTTACGCATCTGTGCAAGCAGTCTGTGCATTTTGTGGCTGATGAGTAATGACAGACTAGTCACAGATGCACATGAGTGATAGGGCACTGTCAAAGAGTAGTCAGTGAAGAGAGAAGCTCATCTAGAAAGGCTGACCCTTGGTAGTAATTAGGAAACCAAATTTGATTTTTATAAATAAGTAAAATCTGTCAATTTTGAAGCCTTTTAAGTCGACCAATTCTGCCAGTTTCTAGAAGTAGCTTAATTTTCTTTATCCTGTCAGCTTGACTTCCTTGAAAATTTAAAAGCTGGAATGTGTTGTTCTATGATTACTTAGTCAAATACACAATTGGTAGCTTCCAGAATGTTCCTGCTATCTTCTCTTTACTTGTATTTCCTTTATCTGTGGCTCTGGAACCTGTCTTTTCACAGGAGAAACAGCTTTAACTTGCTGTCTTAATCTTGTTTATTTTTTTCCCCTGTAATGAATTGAGTGAGCTCACTATGACCATGGCTCTGAGTACCAAAGCTAGCTTGAGTAAGGCAGCAGGGGCACAGTGCCAAGAGCAGTGGGGAAGAGTAGGCAGAGAAATACCTTTCTTTTTTAGCAGTGGTAAACTGATAATTTGGCTCAAGTCATGCTTGGAAATGGCTCCTTGAAATAGGGTAAAATAAGTAGATTTAGCGTTTGCAACCTGCTTATTGTAAATCAGAGAAGGCCTCTCCTCTCCTACTTTCCATTTAGATTCCTTTCAGCTGTGCTGGAGCCACTGTCAGTAGAGGTTAAAATAACAACAAATAAATGTGTTTGGATTTCAGTTAGTTTTTAATCTCTGAATTAGCTGTTAGTGTTTCTTAACAGTGGATCATTACTGTAAAGTTAAATTCTCCTGGAATAAAAATTTTCATCATGGTAGTAAATATTTTAACACTTTGGAATATTGTTGAAGGCATTTGTGAATGTGGTACATGTTTTTTGCTGAAAACATTATGTTGTTACTTTGTTATCAATCTGTCATGGTTAAAAAAAATGTTAGTTTCAAGAAGTTTAGGTATTTTTCCTAAAATTTGAATGAGCGTGTATGAGTTTAGAAGAGATTCATTCTTTGCTGGTTTAGGCGAGATCTTAAAAGACCAAATGGTGACAATGAAACTGGCAATACTCAGAGTCTTTGAAAGGCACCATGTAAATGTGATATAAATTATATTGTTCCACTCTTTTAATGCTTGTTCTTTAATAAAGGTGGACAAGTAATCTAGATGGGTGCAAGATTTTTAAGCAGAGTTTTATTTTCTGTCCAGCAGGTTGGAGGAAGTAATCTGTATTTTGCATGATTTAATCTTCTTTTAAACCCCCAAAATAGATGCTTCCTGAATGTTGTACTTGCAGTGTCTTTCTAGCTTAGCTGCTGCTGCAGAATGACTAACATTAGGCAAGCTCATCCCTGAGGTTAGTCCTACTGAGGCTGAACACGATGTGTGATGGTGCCTGAGCACTGGCAGCTTTGTTCAGGCAGCTGCTGCTGACTTAAAGCTGTGCCTGCACATATTATGACAGCATTTGGTGATTATGGCTACATTGAAGCCATTATATTTGGTAGAAGGCATATAGAGAGATATCCACAGCTTCATAAATAGCAGTCCTTTAAATTGCCCTGCTAAACATTGAAAAATACAGAACTTGCTAAAGAAGAGGGTGGGGAGGTTAAGTGTTTGTTAGTTCTTCACCTTTAGCAGGGTTTTATTATAATCCATGTCTGTTGCTTTTATTGTAAGCCGTATCTTATAACAGGTGAGTATTTGTATGTTTATGAGGAGTTTTAGTGTCTATACTTACTAACTTGTTAGTCTTTATTTCTTTCTAAATCATTCTTTCTAGAGTAAGTAGGAGAGATTACCTTTCTGTATTTATAGTACTGTGCCCTAGCCCTGCACAGGATTTTTCAGAGCATGAAAAAAGTTCTTTAGGAACGAAAAGGCAGTTTCCTGTTGCTAGCTGCTGCCTTGCCTCTTGTATTTTGCCTTGCCAGCTAAGCATAGTGTGTAACAACACTGTTTGCAGTGGCTGAATTCACTCAGTCACTGATAGGTGATTTGGACCAAGTTATTACTGTGATTCACAAAATCCAGGTTCTCTGTTACCTTAATTCCTGGCAGCTTGTTGATTTAGGAAATCAAAAGTCACTCTGTAGATCATGGTCATAACCTAGGTACTTAAAATGCTGGGTAAGAGTTACATCCTGTAGAATAGCACTGATGGATGCTACTAGCAAGTTGCATAGATAATACTATGTGATAAGTTTTGACTCTTAAGCATCCAGACTGCAGAGAACTAAGCGTATTAGGTAAGGATTCAGATTTGATATGCTTTCCTGGAATATGTCTTAAATTATTTACTTGCAAAATGAGTCATATTTGCATCAACTTTTCAGGCAAATCTAAAGTCATCCTTTTTCCACAGTTCACACTGCTTAGAAGGCTCTTATGTGATGTTGCAGGCTGTGATGTTTGTATACTTTTCAGGATTGTTTCAACTGTTCTTACATGCAAAATACAAGCTCAGTTCTCTTAGTAAACCAGGAAACATAGGGTTCGCTTAAAGTTTAGGTCTGTCATGAGTCTTTATATGAAATAAAGACTCATGCTAGTGTATGTTCTAGGGGAAAAGAGGGAGACAACAGTTTCTTGCTTACTCATTTAGTGTCAGGCAGTCCTATTTGTCTTCATCTCAAATCTAATTTTGGAATCACTTAATCTATTATGCATTATTGTAATCTGAAAGTTCCAGCATAAAAAGAGTAGTTCAGAGGTGCTATCAGTACAAAAGGAGATTAAAAATTATGTCATTTTTGAAAGTTAAGGGTACTGTCGTTGCTTCCAATCCTTAGTAAAAGTTGTCAAGCTGTAGGAGGGAATAAGGAATGTAATCTCTTACTCTTTTGAATTTACATGGTTAATAGTTAATACTTAAGATTTTGCTGTATTCCCAGAAACCTTTTTGTGAAAGCATTGGTATCAGAAGGCTGTGGTTTCTTGATCACTTTAGGCTGAAATGAATTTATAATACTTGTAAGTGTACAGCTGTCTTGGCTGGCTACTGTGGGCTCAAGGGAACAGAAGCCTGGCTTGTGTGCTTGAAGTGCTCAGGAAAATGCAGCTTAAGAGAAATAAGTGTTCCCTGGTAAATTAACATCTGCCTGAAAAAAACCCCAGGTTTCTCAGTTTGCTTTTAATAATTGTTAGGTAATGAGAAGAGAGACCTTTCCTCTTCCAGCAGCTATGGAAAGCAAAGAAATACATTGAACCATTGAACTACTCTCAGGTGCTGCAGGACAATGAATTTCCTTTAGCTTTTTGCAGTCTGACCATTGCAATTTGATATGTAAAATCCTGCTGCAATTGTGTGGTGTAATAATAGGTGAAAACAGATGGTATAAATCCTGCCCTTTTTTTTTTCTTTTCCCTCTAATATCAGAGATGAGAAAATTATGTGGGACAAAATAATGAATTTAGTCTTTTATTTTACCTTTTTTATTATTTTTTAATTGTAGTGTTCTCTGGTATCTTTTCCAACATCTTTTCTTCAGATAACACTCTCTAATCTAGTATCTGGAGAAAAATAAAGGTTTGGTTAAGCTACTGCATTTCTCAAATACAGAGTTGAAGCTGTGTCTCTGGGTAGTAAGAGAATACTTTGTAACGTGCAGCTTGGATGACAGCAGATGCCCTGTTACACTTTTAGGTTCTCCTGAAAAGATGGCAACAGAACAACCTTCCTGCTAGGACAGCAATGCTTACCTGATTAATCTAGTTAGTTTTACAGGCTTAGAAAGAAAAAGTATATGCCACAAAATAACATTGTGCTCAAGGAAAGATGCACTCTCCTTATCATTTAGGTGCTGTGTGAAATTGATTTTTTTATTTTAAGAAAAATATATGCATAAGAATAGGCCTGTTTTGAAAATGAATGCTTTTGCTGCACTAGTTCTCAGTGATGTTATGTACCTGCTTTAAAAGCTCTAAACACTTGAATTTCTTGATTATTTTTTTAATGTATAAAATGCTATAGGTGTTCAAACTATATAAGTGACTGCATTAATTTAGTACAATTTATTGCTACAAAGCATACGTAACACATTACATTTAATTTGATTTTTTTATTTCCTTGACTGAAGTAGGTGAACTGTATGTAACAAGTACAGACATAGTCAGCTGAAGTTACTCTATTTTGAGATTATTACTGAGAGCTTTGGGATTTGCAACTAAACTGCCTTCTTGGTAGTTTACTCCAGAAGTTCATGACTGTGAGGGCAGTGAGTCAGTGAACAGGTTGCCCAGAGAAACTGTGGCTGCCTCATCCCTGGCAGTGTTCAAGGCCAGGTTGG
>JBAFWW010048996.1:0-12418 GCA_036873685.1 Agapornis canus | reverse complement strand
GCCGGTCCCGGCGCCCCGCTCGGCTCGCAGGGCCCGCAGCCATGTCCACCTTCCGGCAGGAGAGCGTGGAGGACTTCTATGAGATGGGGGAAGAGCTGGGCAGGTGAGGGCCGGCCCCCTGCATCCTCCCTGCCTGCTGCAGCCCCGCTGGGGTCCCTGTGCCACCTCTGTGCTGGGCAGGCAGTGGGGCTGGGGGCAGAGGCAGGCACCTCCAGCAGCAGTAGGAAGGTGTTCGTTCAGTTTAAACTGGCTCCTGTATGTGGGCAGGCCCAGCAGAGCTCCTGTCCTACCCGGGTTTGGTCGCTGCTGCCTGGCTCTGGGCCCAGGGGACAGATCCGGGGTGAATCACTGCCTGAAAATGGGATTTAATCATCGGGATGCAGAGGCTGCGGTGGGGGGGGTGTGGCTGTGTTTGCATCCTCCAGCGCTGCCTCAGCTGCACCGGGACTCAGGGTCTGCCACAGCCATGGCTCCAGGGCTCCCTCGGGTGCTGCTTCCCAGGCCCTGGGAAGGAATTGAGCAGCAGGAACATTTTGGGTGGCTTTAGTGTTTGCCCCTTTAAAAGGGGGGGGAGCTTCTTGGGCTTTGCTCTGGGTCCCCTTCCCTTGGGGCTTTGCTGGAGCTGCATCCCACAGGAGCCCTGGGGATGGATGTGGTGCCTGGGGGCTGGAGCCCACCTGGGCAAGGCTGGTTCCTGCCCCGGGGGATGCTGCGGGTGGCCCTGGTGATGCAGGGATGTACAGAGTAGTCTTGGGTCCTGGTGATGGAGGCTGGTGATGAACTGATGTCACCATGTGCTGGTGGGGATGGCCAATGGCCAGGGCAGCGGGGAGGGGACAGGGCAGCCCTGGGAATTGGGATGGATGGATCCATCCTAGGGGGAAGTCACTGAGGGATCCTTGTGTGTCCCAGCAAAGGGGCCATGGGGGGCTCAGCTGGGGCAGAAGGGACAAGGGCGAACTCCTGCGCAGCGGCTCCCATCCTCATGCTGGTGCTGTCCCGGCTGCGCAGCACACACCAGCACAAGGATCCTGTGCTCACCTCCTCCCTGCATCCCGCAGTGGGCAGTTTGCCATCGTACGGAAGTGCCGGGAGAGGAAAACGGGCCTGGAATACGCGGCCAAGTTCATCAAGAAGCGCCGGCTCTCGTCCAGCCGCCGCGGCGTGAGCCGGGAGGAGATCGAGAGGGAGGTGGACATCCTGCGGGAGATCCAGCACCCCAACATCATCACCCTGCACGACATCTTCGAGAACAAGACGGACGTGGTGCTCATCCTGGAGCTGGTCTCGGGCGGCGAGCTCTTCGATTTCCTGGCGGAGAAGGAGTCCCTCACCGAGGAGGAGGCCACCCAGTTCCTCAAGCAGATCCTGGACGGGGTGCACTACCTGCACTCCAAGCGCATCGCCCACTTTGATTTGAAGGTGAGGGCTGGGACATGCATGCACGCACCCTGAGCTCGGCAGCTGGGGAGCAGGGATGAGGCTCCCGTGGAGCCTGAGGTGTGTGGGGTAACCCCCAGCTCCTCTCCCCCTGCAGCCAGAGAACATCATGCTGCTGGACAAGAACGTGCCAAACCCTCGGATTAAACTCATCGACTTCGGGATTGCCCACAAGATAGAAGCTGGGAATGAATTCAAGAATATATTTGGGACCCCGGAGTTTGTAGGTGAGCTCCAGCTGGCTCTGTTCCTGTGGGGCTCCCAAAGCTTTGTCTTAATCCCAGAGAGATGCCCAAAGCCGTGGTGCTTGTTGCCAGGGTGAGGTCATGGGGAAAGGCTTCTTTCCCCCAGAATAATCCTGTTTTCTTCCCTCTTTCCTTCTAAAGCCCCAGAAATTGTCAACTACGAACCCCTGGGGCTGGAGGCTGACATGTGGTGAGTGAATCCCCTCCCTGTGGGGCTCCCCTCCTGCTGAACGTGCAGGGAGCTCTGCAGAGCTTCAGCCTCCTCTTCCTCTCTCTTCCAGGAGCATCGGGGTCATCACTTACATCCTGTGAGTATATGGGGAGCTGGGGCAGAGGGGCTCTGCAGGGCGAGTCCCCTGCTCGGGCTGTCACCTCTCTGGGGTGTCACAACCTGCTCTCACTGCAGGCTGAGCGGAGCCTCCCCCTTCCTGGGGGAAACGAAGCAGGAGACCCTGACCAACATATCTGCTGTCAACTACGACTTCGATGAGGAGTACTTCAGCAACACCAGCGAGCTGGCCAAGGACTTCATCCGCCGCCTGCTCGTCAAGGACCCCAAGTAAGAGGCAGGGAGCAGAGCTGGGGGTTACCTTGGGAAGGGGACGGTCCCTCCTGCCCCACTCTCTGTGTACGGGCAGCTCCCACATCTCCTGTTCACATGGGGTTTAGCTCTGAACCTGCCTTTGCCCATGCCTGTGTGCTGCTTGTTTATAAATCCTGTTTATCCCCCCACTTCCCTCCTGCTGCTGATAGGATTTGGGAACCAAAGTCCCTCCCCTGTGTCAGGCACGGGATGAATTCTGGGATCACCCCGAGGGTGCAGCAGCTTAGCTGAAAAGGAGGCAAAAAGGCTATGGAAGGGGTGAAGGGCTCACCCGAGCACCCAGGAGCAGCAGTGCTGTGATCAGACATCAGGCAGGAGGTTCCTGCAGGCTCTTTGGGGTGTGTTTGCTGTGGGGAGGCTGCATGAGGGCAGGGAGCTGATGGCAGCCCCTGAGCACAGCGAGTTCATCTGGGCCCATCCATGCCACTGAGGTGGTTGGATCTGAGCTGCTTTTCCAGGACTTTGACAGGGAAAGAGGCAGCGAAGCCTCTACCCCTTGCTCACAGCCTGGCTGTCTTTGCAGGAAGCGGATGACCATCGCTCAGAGCCTGGAGCACCCTTGGATTAAGGTGGGAACTGAAAGAATCAGCACTTCCTGGGTATCAGGACCCCCGAGGGGTCTGGGTTGGGTGTTGCAGACCATGGGTGGGTGCCGCACCTCACGCCCGTGCCCATCCCTTCCCACAGGTGATCAAGAGGAGGAACGTCCGCAACGAAGACAGCTGCAAGAAGCCCGAGCGCCGCCGGCTGAAGACCACCCGCCTGAAGGAGTACACCATCAAATCCCACTCCAGCATGCCACCAAACAACACCTACATCAACTTCGAGCGCTTCTCCAAGGTCATGGAGGAGGTGGCTGCAGCTGAGGAGAGCCTCCGAGAGCTGGAGAGGAACAAGAAGTCCTTCCAGGAGGACATCGAGGCCCTGCTGTCCATCTATGAGGAGAAGGAGTCGTGGTACAAAGAGGAGAACGAGAGCATCAGCCAGGACCTCCGGCAGATCCGGCAGGAGCTGCAGAAGACGGAGGCCCTGAAGAAGCAGGCTCAGGAGGAGACCAAGAGCGTGGTGCAGGTGGCCAACGGCCTCAAGAGGCGTTATCGAAAGCTGGAGAACCACTACGAGGCCCTGGCCAAGCAGGTGGCCTCGGAGATGAAGTTTGTCCAGGAGCTGGTGTGGTCCATTGAGCGCGAGAAGCTGCAGAGCAGCGAGGGCGACGGCAGCATCCGTTAGCGGGGCCGGGGCAGGCTGCCTGCGGGATGAGGTGGGATCGTCCTTCCCAAGCCCCCTGCTCACCCCAGGAGCCACTCCACCGGCAGCCTTTGGGCTTGCAGTGGTGTGGGGGGGGCTTGTGTCTCCCTGGGGGACCCCCTCGGGGAGCTGCTCTTGTGCTCACCTGGGTTTTGGCTTCCTGCGTGCGGCTCTTGCTTGGCTTCACGTCCCTGTGCTCCCCTGGCTGCTCCCTGCTCCCGGCCACAGTGCTCAGGGACCAGTTTCCCCCATCCCACCCAGGGCCTGGCTCTTGGAGCTGTCTGCAGGGCTCTTGGTGAGGGGAGCCCTCTCTGTACCCTGGCAGCAGCTCAGTGCCTGCCTCACGTGGCCCCCAGCACATCGCAGCCCCATGGGTCACCCCGGCTGTCCCCTATTGCCCCCTCCCTGCCCCAAGCCCTTGCTCCCACGGGCACTCCCCCCTTTAACAGAAGAAAGGTTTCTGTGCACCGGGGTGGCCGCCTTGCCTCCTGCCATGGGAGGATGGTGGTGGGAAGGGGGCAAGGACGTGCTGTGCGGGAACAGCTCCTCTGCTGTGCCCACATGTGGTGGTAGTGCTCCTGTGCCAGAGGGATTCCTTAATCCGGGAAGAGAAGGGATTTCTTTTGGGGCAGGCAGGTTCCCTGCGGGGTTGGAGGGAGCTCTGAGCGGGTTGCAGGGTGCTCCCAGGCTGGAGGAGCACCCAGCTCTTCTTGCCTCAGACCATGGGGGAGTCCTATGGGATCCGATTGAAGCATGGTTCTGGGAGCTGGAGAAGGTCGATGGGATCTGGGGAGGCCCCTGGGGCTCAGGGAGGGCTCCAGGGTTTCTGGGGGTTCCCTGCAATTTTCCCCAGGGATCTCCCTTTGGCAGGGGACCTGGCAGGTCTTGGTTTGGATGGGAGCAAGGTGGATAAGGAATTGACACCAATATACTTGGGGCCAGGAAGAGGTGATAAGCACAGGGTGCAGCCAGTGGCTGGTGCAAGGGGAACCCCAGCCTCCCTGGGACAGGGGGACAAGGTCCCTAACTGCCATTTCCCCTGGGAGCACTGCAGAGTTTCCGGCTGCCCTCAGGCCTCTGCTGATAGAGCCAAGATTCAGCTGAACTTGATCTGAGGGAAGCGCCAGCCAAATCCCGGCGGATGCGCAGCATCCCTCGGGCTCGCCAGCCCCCGTGCAGGGAGGCAGCACTGGGCTTCCCCCCGGCCGAGCTCTGGGATTGGGGGAATTGCCCAATTTAGGCTTGATTTGTTGCTCCAGTGCTTCCCCCCCTGCTCCTCGGGCTGGAGGGGCCGTGTCCCATGTCCTGTGTCCCATGTCCCGTGTCCCTGTCCACGCCATTCCTTGGGCAGCCCCATGTGCTGCTGACGTCCCACCGGGTGTAGGTTTCCTCCCAGCCCGTGGGGCACATGGGGCCAGGGACGATTTTAGCCTGACCCCATTTTTCCAGGCCAAGGCCCTTGGCACGCAGGGGTGCCGCATGGTGTGACTGCCTGGCTGGTGGCAGCTCCCGGCGCAGAGCAGGATTGGTGCCACGGCATTTGAGCTGGAGTCCTGGATATTTGATCTGCTCTTACAGAACCAATTCGTCACCAGAGCCGGCGTGTGAAGGGATGTATGGAAATCCTATAGCAACAGTTGGTCCCAAGCCGTGCAAAGTTCACATAGTGCTGAGGCTTCCCAGCTGCTCCTCGTGCCACAGGTTCCTGTTTCATGCTCCCAAAGGCTCTTGGAAGTCACTCGCCATTCACCCCGGCCGGCACAAGCTTCTCTCTGCAGGTATGCTGCTCCAGAGGGGTGCTGGAGGAGATCCTATCCTCAGGAATGGCCAAGGATAACACCAGAGTGTTTAAAAAGCAGGATTTAGGGTGGTTTTGGTGAGGGGTTGAAATTGCAGGGGGAGCTCAGATGGCTTCACTGCACTGGGTACCAGTGCAAGGGGGGGGGGATACTGACGGATCAGTGTGGAGGAAGAGTTATGGGGGAGACCATGGCTAGGAGGCAGATCCGGTGGGGATACCAGATCTCACCCATGTGCCATAGCAGCACGTGCTGCCTCAGCTCCCCTCTTGGAGCTGGAGCTGGCACTGCCCTGGAGTGGTTTATGTTCTCTGTGGGCAGGGAATACCAAAGTGCCTTTTTTAGGCTTCAGTTTCTGCCTCCTTGCAGCAGCTTGAGGTGAGGGGAAGGGTTTCTCCCTTACATATCCTCGTGGAAGCAGACTGGAGCTAAACCCATCTGGGGAACCCTGAGGGAAACCACACCAGAACTCAGTGCAGAATGGAGCCAGGGCTTTGGGATTTTCCTATTGGGAAACAAGCGATGTAACAATGTCAAATGGACTTACAAGGTACCAGTGACAGGTCACAGCTTTGCTACTGATGAACACCCAGCCCTGTGATGGTGTAATGAGAATGTTGTGGGTGTCTCCAGGCACACGCCTGTCACACATGAGGAAATCTGCCTCTTTATAGCTTGTGGAAGTGTGGGTGATGCCATCACTATTCCTGTTTCTGGCTGCAGCATTCCATTCTGGCCAGACAAGTGGAAAATCTCAGGGTTAACACAAGGAGGAGGTGGTTGGATCCTTCTGGTGGCTTAAAGCACCCCTTGAAACCAGCTGGGTGGGAGTTTTGGGGTGACTTCTCTCCAATCTGTGGCAGCTGCTTTTCTGGTGCTGTTTCTAATTAAGGCATGCCCCAAACTCTTCCAAAGTGATCCATGCTGATGCCACAGCCAACTTACTTTGGTGCCCAGAAGATCCCTGTGCTCGCCCCACGTGAGAGGTTTCATACTTTAACCCAGGACCCTTTGGTGCGTGGTGCAAGGCACATGCTCGGGTACAGAAGTTCAGTGGCACTTCCTATCTTTAGCTGGCCCATCTCGATAGCAGATTGGCACATCCCACCCATCTCACCATGGTATTCCAGCCCAATTCCAGGCACAGTAGAGGGGGGGAGGTTATTATTAGCTTGGAGCAAGGATAGCATTGTCTCCAGGTGGTTCTTGGTGCTCTTCAGGCACATCCCCTTTTCCTTTCTCGAGCTCCTATGATCTGGGGTGTGTTATTGCAATGGTTTGCCCAGTTACTGCCCTGCTGCTCACTGAAACACTGACAGGAAGCCCAGCACCAGAAACACCAGGAAAACTATTGCCACTATTATTTTACTGACAATTTTGCTAGGAATTCCTAAGGAAGAGGTGGGTTTCCCATACATAATCTTACCCAAAGCATTTGTAAGAGCAGAGCCTCCTGTACTTAGGCTTTACAGTTGCAGTTTGCCATCTGGCACTGTAATACAGGGGTTTGCCCTAAATGTCACCCACTTGGGCACATCCACCTCTAGAGGACCCCTCTCTGCAGGCACGTCACCACCTGAAGTTCAGCGAGGCAAGAACCTGGGACCAAATAACATCCTCATTTGGGTGGTGAGAGGCAGAAAGAGGCCTCTGGCCAAGCTTCTCACCCAGGGAGCACTCGGCTGTTGGCTGAAGCGGGGCTGCGGTATCTTTATGTGCTAAGTTGAGTGTGAAGTGAGAAACACCACAAAGCAGAGGCTGACACTGAACTGGTTTTATACCAGCACATTATGAAGAGCTCCAGTGCTGTTTCCCTTTCACCATTGCATGGAGAATCCCACTCTCACTGGGACTCCTGAACCAGGCTTCCTAGAGTCAGGATCCCACTGAAACCAAGACAGTGACACAGAGGAGGGCTGACACTTCAAGTGTTGTGTTTGGGGAGTTTTGTGCCTGTTCCTCTCACAGGAAAGGTGACTGACATTAAACAGGACCTCAGATAAAGACTTGAAACAGGTTTTTACTGAACTGAGATGTTACAAGCAAGCTGTTACAGACAGACTCCATGTCTGCAGAAGCACATGAGCAGAAGGGTTGGGTTTTCTCTCAGAGCAGCTCCACTTACTCATTACAAAAATGCCCTTTCAACTTTGGGATAAGCCAGAGGAATACAAAATAAGAAAGTTAAAAAAACAAAACCACCAAACCAATCCTGTCCATCACAGGTGTGAATAAGTTACCTTCATTCTTCAATTATATACAAAAGATACTTTCTAAAGGACAGTGTAGGATGAGTTTACACAAATAAACCCTCCTGCCGACTGCAGTACTATTTACATCGCGCTGTACACAGGTCTTCCAGGTCTTTGAGATCCTAAAAAGCAAAAGGGGAAGTGTGAGCAGTGGGGAGCAGGACTGGGTCATTCCCCAGTCAGTGCCTCCTGTCCCACCCCATCTATGGTGGGACCACATTTACCTGTCAGCAGTTCAAAAGCTTGTTGTGAATATCCTCAAAGACTTGGTTGTAGAGTTCATCTCGGGACTTGAGCCCATCTAAATAAACTGGAGGAGGAAGATGGAGGTTTCTGATCAGAATAAATTCCTCTCCATCAGTTCTAAACTAGTTCAAATTGATCAAATGGATTCAAATTTTCCAATTGGAAAACTGGAAGCTCAGAACCTTCCTTAAAAGCTTGTGCCCCACGAAGTCTCTTATCACACTATAAAGAATGTGGTTTGCCTCTTTTAATATGATATAAAGGGAAGAAGTCCTGAGCTGTAAAACTGCATGTATCTGTACAGAGAGTAGGGCAGCATTACTGCTTCCCAGTACAAACAGAACCTTTGCCTCATTGCAGTTCAAGTTCCATGAATTAAACTACTGACTTCCTTACAATCCAAAGCCCTGGGCCAGTGTGCTTGGGGAGGGACTCACCAACATCAACACCACAGTCCTCCATTGCTTTCCTGTGTTTCAAGTACATGGGCCAGACGTGTCCATCGAAGAGACCCGGTGGGTCAGGAACAGTGTAGTTACGTGTACTGCAAACACCAAAACAGGCAGAGAACGTCAGGATGTGTTATCCCTGCCCAGGACAAGGTGTCTTTAAGGCCCCAACCCATTCTGTGATCTCTGACCATGAGGACAGCACTGCCTCTTGCACACTGGGAGAGCCTGAAGCTGATTGGAGAGCTCGCCTTTGAATTGATGTCAAAGTCAATTGTCACAGCCCAATTTCTCATCAATAATTGTCTGGTTTGCACTGAGTTTGTTTAGTGAATACAGAAGCTGCAGGTGGCCAGTGAAGGTGAAGCAGTCCCCAAGGGTTTACTGATGCTCACAGGGGAAGAGCTGGGCTTGTTGAGCCTGGAGAAGCCTCCTTAAGGGGGAGACCTTAGAGCAGCTCCCAGAGCCTAAAGGGGCTACAGGAAACCTGGAGAGGGGCTTTGGACAAGGAATGTAGGGACTTACAAAAGCGTCTTCTTACCTTCTCCTCCTTTTGCACTCATCGTATGGAACTGCCAGGTAGTAGCGTAAGTCAAAGAGATCTATCAGTGGTCTGGGGTAGGGTGGAAAGAAAGAAGGTGTCTGTCTTTTTGTCAGAGAAAAGTTAAATCACCCCTGAAAGCCACCAAAATCTTTCTGCCTCTCCCGTATTTGTGTCTGTTAGAGACAACAGAAGTGTCCTCAGTAAGACACAAGCTAATGTACAGTAGGTTTATTCACTATGGAACACAGGGTTTGGAGGTCAGAATGGTGCACTACAGTCTGTCCATCCAAACAGCTCCTGCTGGGGGGTGTGTGTGTGAGACACTGGACTGGGGAGCCCTGGGTTGTGAAGTGTGCCCCTTGTTGATCATTTGCCTTGGCAGGGGGTTGGACTCAATGATCTCCAGAGGCCCCTTCCAACCCTCATGATTCTGTGATATCCAGCTCTACAAGACTAAAGCTGTGGTCAGTCTGATCTGCACTGACTTATCAACCCACCCGGCCTGCTGTGCTGCAGCATGTGTGGGCACACAGGTTGGGCAAAGGCAGCTCATCAGCTCCTGTTCTTTTCCAGAGCTGGCTCTACAGCAGCTTTCTGTGTCATGCTGCTATGAGGCTGAAGAAACTAAACCTAGCAAAATCCTTGAAGCAAACCTAGCTTGAACCTGGTGGGACTCAGACTTCTAAAAGCCTGGGAAGGTTGCACAAATGCTTAATATGGCATGAACTGAGCAAGCTACAGGTCCAGGACTATGGAAAAGCCCCCATTAAGACAGAGCTTCAGAGGGGTTTGTAACCTTCAGGAGATACCAAGAGTCACCTCGCTGGGGGCAGGCCAGCAACACCCAGCAGTGTGCCAGCACATTCCACCACATGTTGGCCATGACAGCTGGTCCACGATTGCCATTTTACCTTCAGTTTGGAAAGCTGGGGTGGTGCTGCCTGTCTGACGGCTCAGAAACAACTCTGGGTTTCTGAGTGTCACAGCTTGTTCTCCTGAAAGAGTTTTGTAAGCATAATTGGAGTTTGGAGCCAAGAATCTTTTGCTGGTCACAGTCATAGCAGGTGATTTCTGCAGGGTGTATATTTAGCTATTGGGAGTTTTCTCTCTTCACTGGAGTCTCCTCTCTTCCTGCCAGGCATTTTTCCACCCATATAAAAAAGCAAAAAGGTTGATGTGTGCTCCAATTCACAGTTCATTCCTAAGCTCAATTTAATGGCAACCACATTTATCACAGGAGGGAACTATTCCTAAATTCCAGGGGAGATTCCATGCAGAGTGGATTATCATCAATGACCTTTGCAAGTCAAGGTTTAGGCCTCATGGCAGGAGGCCAGAGGGGAAGCCTGTGCCACTGCTGCTGGCTCAGTACTGATCTACAGCTCCCCATGCCTGGAGTTCAAGGGCATGCCCTAAACGAGCTTCCTGCATTACCTTGAGAAAGTTGCCTCATGCACCTTGCTTTTCCCAGCATTTACTGGGGAATTTTCCATTGGACATGAGAATAATTGTTGTGCATGGTCCCTCAGGACACGACAGGAGGGGTATATTAGTACAAAGGAGGGTTTAGCCCCGGCAGCAAGGATCTAGTGTTCTTCCCTGCAAACTGTTAATAGTTCCCCAAAACCTTACTTGTAATTATAAAGCAGGAAGCCTTCAATGACCAATATATGGGTATCTTTGGAGGCTGGCTCTTTAGAGCCAGGCGTAACATTCACCCCATGGGAACGGGCAAACTTCACTGGGTTCTCAATCCAGGCACGCACAGTGCTCACCATTGCCTCCATATCCAAGGAGTCCAACACTAGTTAGGAGAAAGGGGGTGGGTGGGAAAAAGGGACATAATCAAATACCATAGAGCACACAGCTTGAAAGTATAAAATAGAATGGACTTGTTAAATTGGAATTACAGAAATTTACTGTTAAATCTTTAAGAATTAAAAAGAAATACTTAGGAAAAATATACATTACTGCATCCTATAGCGAACACTGCTCTTACCATCCCATTGTTTAAAGCCGTCTTCCCCGACTTCTATTTGATCTTGTGGCTGAAATATAGTGAGCAATAAAACATTGCTGCAAACTCAGCGTGATCAGTTAGCTAAGATCCGATCACAACCTGGACATTACTGCAATACACAACAAAGCAAGTGTTCACTTAACAACAGTTACAGACCCTGCTTGGGCTACATTCAGAGACAGGTTCCCTTTTGCACCAACCCCAGGAACTGTGAGGAGTTCCCTTGGCTTGGCCAAGCCATTTGGGGCAAAGTTTTAGGTTAATGATTCGATATGGTGTTATTAGCCAGAACAGGACAGGTGCCTGCTTATAAGGCAGCACATTAAAGAACTTATAAACGCAAATACAGCAAGAAGTGACTGCTAAAATCTGCATGTTCAAGAACAGCTATCTTAACTCCTACTACAAATGCAGGTCAGCAAAGCAAGATACTTGGTCACCAGTTATAGCTTTACCAGCTGCTTACCAGCCTAGCGACTGCAGCTTTACTGGCATTTGCCAGCTAAGCATGCTAATGAAAAGCTACAGATCTTTATGGAGACTCCAACAGAATTCCTTCACTGTCAGGGCTCACGTGTGACCAAATCCATACATAAGGCTTGTGGCACAGAAGCTTTCCAAATGAGTGTCTGCATTTCACATGCTCCTGCAGACAGGACAAACTGGTGCCAGAGCACACCAGGGGACAACAGAGGGATGCTTCACGTGTGTGGCCACATCACCTGGACCCCCACATACGGTGGGGTCCAGCTCTGTCCTTCCTGGGACCCCCGCAGGGGTCAGAGATGGGGTCCCTGCTGCTCTCCCGACTCAGCACAAGGGCACACAGCTTCTGTGCATTCATCTTTAGCAAGCTCTTAACTGGGTTTCTGACACGGGGCTGGCAAAGCTCCCCAGTGCAACCGTATTCAAAGCAGCAGAGGAATGATTAAATCCTGAAGGATTATATAGAAGCAACCTATTCAACTAAGAAGGGAAACCCAACATGGAGGAAGTGGGTTGTGCAGAGCACAGCAAATGACCCCTACCAGAAAGCAGCAGTTAGATCTGTTGTTAAAGATAAAGGCAGCTTTGGCTGCAGCCATTCTGGGGCTGCAGCATCTCCTTCCCTGCCCCAGAACCATAGAGAGAAGCAGGAAACTGCCATCAGAAGGTTGCTGCTCTTAAGCCATCAAACCTGGCTTGGAAAACATGCACAGGTACCCCAAAACCGGTGCGTTGGCATCTACCACAGCTGTCACCGTTAACGCCTTAACCGGGGGCTCAGCGTACCTTGAAGAAGTCATCCTGGTGCACCACGCAGCAGTTGGGCAGCGCCTTGGTGAGCCTGTTGGTCAGGGTGGTTTTGCCACCGTTGGTGACCCTGCGGGGAGAGGGGAGATGGAGGCGGGAGAGCCGAGATCCCACCGGGAATCCTCGGGGACAGCCTGAGGGGAAGGAGCCCCCCATGGCCCCCGGTTTGAATTTCCCGCCTACCGGAGCCTTGGCCGCCGATTGGCTGCGCCCGCCCCTTCCCTTTCCCGCCACCGGCGCCGCTCGTAACGGCGCTTCCCGCCGCGCCACGGGAGCCG
>JBAFWW010048995.1:9047-25825 GCA_036873685.1 Agapornis canus | reverse complement strand
GAACTGGATGATCTTAAGGTCCTTTCCAACCCTAACTATTCTATGATTCTATAAATATCTCAAAGTATTCAAAATGAATCTCACATTATGTTTCAAAAGGTAAATAACTTCTAGTTCTCAAACAGGGACAAGTTAGGTAGAATAAAGTCTAATATAAAGGATTTTTGCACAGCAGTCCTTCCAAATTGTGCCTTAATTCCCTGTAGATCCAGTGACAAGATGAAGACCTTTCAAAGCTCTGGAGGGGATTCTGCTCAGATATTTCATTTATGTAGCTATGGCTTCTTTTTTTTTCTGAACATATTGAAAGACATCTCTATCTCTGTAAGAAATCTGGACAAGTAAGAAAACTGATTCACAGGTGCCTGTCTTAGGCAGAGTACCTCCCAGGCACAATTCTGTGCTGCACAACATCCTCACAAAGTGCACATTAGACATAAGAGCTTTGCACTGCTTCATGAATAGCCTTAACTGGTTGTAGTCTGACACATTTGACTGCTTATAGCCCCTTGGGACTGAAAACAGCCTTGTGGTTACTATAGGTTCACTCTGGAGTAGTGGCAAACAGATGAAGAGGTCTTTTTCAGCCATGTCTGCCTGAGTAAGCACATTATAGATCACAAATAGCAGCAGTCTGACCTTCAGTCTGAGTCAATAGACTATGTGGCCATATAAGAACAGGCTTTGGGAGCTCTCAATAATCAGAATAGCTGCTGTTTGGAAGTGGGGGATAATAAAGACATGAGAGAGTTTCACAGCTTGCAAAATTCATCAAGCTTTAGATCTTATACTTACTAGCACATGTTATTAAACTTACATCAAAGCTCTTTATTCATGTTTTATGTGATGAGATACCCTGTGCCATGTAAAGCTGGTTTTGGCTGGAAGGCAGTTATGGAGCAACCACCTCATACAGCCTCAGTGCCCACCGACAGAGTGCAAATG
This sequence comes from Agapornis canus, assembly GCA_036873685.1. NCBI lineage: Eukaryota > Metazoa > Chordata > Aves > Psittaciformes > Psittacidae > Agapornis > Agapornis canus. The sequence continues at coordinate 24,880 of JBAFWW010048995.1, read as the reverse complement.
CTCTCACAACACTGAATCAGCCTCCCCAGGGCTGGCTCCAACAGACTGACCGGCTGTTTTCAGGAAGCAGTGGATGTTCTGCTGCCACCAGATAAGGGTGAGTACAACAGCAGACACTCTTTTGAAGTCAGAGCCCTAACCAACATCTGTAGGAAGGCACCCATACCTCACTAGCAACCCAGAAGTCTTTCCACAGCTCAGTTATCTATGGGATCTCTTAAAAGCTGGGGAGACTCACCCCCAACAGGCTCAACTCCCCACCTGGTACAGAAACACTGCATCTTCCCACTGTGAAGAGAGCAAATATTCAAGGTTTGGCTGGCACAGGGGACATCAGCTTTGAACTGAATCATAGCTCAGGCCTCCAGCAGGAACTCAGCAAAGGAAAACATGGAGTGGTGCTGGCTTTTATCCTGGATTTCCTCCCCCTTAGTGCAGCGACAGAAGGACCAGTAAGCCAAACTCCTGAGACTTACTGGGGTATGAAATGCTGCAAGAAAAAAAGATACAGATAACAAGCACAAAACTTCATTTCATTTATGGAGACTAATTACAAGCAATAACAAATCCCAATTAGATTTTTAATTAAAAAATATATTAGAGACTGACATTTATCTGAGAGTTGCTACAGAAACATGAGCTCAGCCATAGTTCTATTTGACATGACTAATTGCACAACTTTTAGACATATAATTCACCATAATGAGATCATGGCCATAAATCCAAATGAAATTGTATTTTACATCTTTCACATTAAAACCATCAATTTAATTCTTCAGGTATTCACTTTCTGAGATTTAAATTAAAATAGTTATATTTTTTATTATTTGCATTGTTTCAGGTATTTTATTCTGTATTTTATATCTGAAATGAATTTACAGCATTATCCAAGTTTTTGGTGAGTACTGAAGGATTGCAAACATGCTTTTCTTACCTTTATTTGTTGGTTTTATTCACCTTTTACATTGATCTCACTTCAGGACTTTGGGATCACGGCTTCTTATTGCAAAATCCCTTGCCAAAACTGCCAGGTGCCTGCTTCTTGTAACAGACATTGCTTTCAGTCTGCATCTTTTTGTCTTAACCCGAGCTCACGCATTAATATGATGGAGTATGAGCTTGCACAGGACTTATTACACTCAAATCTTCAGCTTCCTTTGACTATATCTTGGCTGGTAAGGTCAATTATCTTCCACCAGCTGAAATAAATATGTCGGGTGTTGTCTTTTTTATTGAACAGGGTATCTTTTCAACCTATTTCATTTAAAAGAAATCCTCCATCATGTCTGAAAGGTTTTTGCTAACAATAATCTGCCACTGTGTGGTCTGCAGCTCCCGCTCCGTTTATAGCAGAAAATATATGGGAATGGCAGAGTAAAAACCAAGGAATAAAAATTAAAAACACAGCTATGGATCTTTCTTAATGATCTGATCTGCTTGTTGTCAAATACGGATATTTGAAATGTGATGTATGTCCTTTCTCCATCAATAGCTGCATATATAATATGATTGTGGAAATTACTGGTATAGTCCACAGCATAGGAGACATAAAAGCTGGAAAGCTTTTGGGAGTATGAGAACTGCCTGTTCTGAACCCCTGCAGGTTTGTTTCATCTTCTGGTTTCTAGTTATATACTCCAGGAAAAAACCAAACATAATCAGATGGTTAAAGAAATACGGTAAGCTTCCCAAATGTTGTCATAGCTAGCCATGAAAATTGTGCTTTGGTTTTTAGATAAGCATGTTTAAGAACGGTTAAAAGTATGAGTGTACAATGTAAGTTTCATTGCAAGTGAAGTGATGCAGTGAATGTGATGCATGGTATGAACACAATGCATTGATGTGTTTACTGATAGAAAGGCAGGGAACTTTTACTCTCTTACACATGTGTGTACCCACAAAATACTCGAAGTACTGTGTGTGCCTTAAAACTGATAAAATCTTAAAATAGTGTTGCTAGAACAAGTCCCAAATCCATTGCCATCTTCTCTCTCTAAGCAAAAAACCACAACACATTCTTGCTTCCCAACATTTATGGTAAAAATGCACTGTATTTTTTCTACAACAGCTTTTAACAATGGAACATGAAACCATAATGAAATGTTATATGACAGAATAATAGGTCCTGACTTTTCCTGCATTACAGTCTAACGCTGTACGATGTTTGAAAGCAACATTTGACAGGATCGATGGCCTTCTGGGAAATTCTCCTTACTGCACTCTAATGAGCAAATTGATGGCTTTTGAAGCAGAAACAAGCTATCTTTCAGACCAGCTATAGTTGGGAATGGCCAATTTGAAATGATTATTGACACCTGTGCAACGGTCCACTTTTTGGCAGCTCTCCAGAGAAAAAGCAGAAGCCAATAGTATTTAAGAACTGTAGGGACATCAAACGCATCAGGTGCCTGTTCATTTTGCTTTTCTTCCCAGAAGGTTTGTGATTTTCAAGGGATCTGAGTGAAGACTATAAACAGAAGTAGAGTTATGAATTTTTAAAACTTAAATCAAAGCTGCTATTCTCTGTGCACCACTCAGACCATTTCCTTTACAGCAAAAGTCCATCTTTGTTATGACAGGAATTCCCCAGGCCAAACTCAACCAGTCAGTCCTGTGTTAGATCCCACAAACAATGTGAAGATGTACCAAACACTTGGTGTGATGTATGAAACTTATCCCTGCTGTTCCTAACATATGGCTCTGTAATATCACCCTTATGCAAAATAAAGACTACAAATTTCTGCTGCCCTTTCCTTCAGCCTCCTTGCACACAGTAAGATGCAGGTAATGCTAAATATATAGTTTTTGTATTGTTGCCCTTTCCTCAAGTATTTATATTCCTAAAGAATAAGCTAAAGACTAAAGGTTGCATTTTTAAAAGGCATTTGGGTGTTGCACATCATGCTGCATTTACTAACATAACCACTAATCCTTTTTATTCTCAGCAGACTGGAGATCCTTGGCTGGAGGCAGGGAGGGTTGTGCCAGGGTTGGTGGTCTGTGCTGGTGGCCTGGAGCCACATCAGCCACCCCTGCAAACGGCTCCTCCAAAGGGAGAGCAATAGCTGCTAAGAGAAGCTGACACAATTTATCCAGCCTAGGGCCTGGGAAGATGCTACAAACGCTAGAAGAGAGAGCGTGTTCTTTTGTTACCTGACACGATGTAATATCAAAGCCATCCAGCACTGTGCTCATGAAAGCCTTCTGTAGATCCAATATACTCTGTATCCCCAATATATTCAGTGATTCCTCTGAAAAATGCTACTCCCTCTCTCCCTGCAAATATATCAGAGCCTGCATGAAACAAACTTCCTAGGGAAGCCACAATGCCCCAGAAGCTGCCTCCCAGCCAGCTGTGATCTGTGCTTGTTGCAAAGGGCTTCAGAGCCACACCAATGACAGACAAACATTTGCACTCTTCCAAGTGTGGTGTCACATTTGCTGTTGAAAACAAGTCACCGTAAAGTAGCTCCTGAAGGGAGAAACGTAAACTTTCCCTTCCAGAGTAAAACGTTTCTGTTGCTTGAAAAGTGAAATCAGTAATAACCTATCACAAACACCAAAAGCAAAATGCAGCTCTGTAAGAACAGGAATCCTAACAAAGATGATCTGCAAGTTTTACACCATTTGCAAGCCTCATTATTGCCGTATTGCCAGCTGCTAACCCAGAGCAGCTCCACAAGTTCCTATGTATAACGTGTTTGTTGGTGTTGCATTTTTCCTTTGTCTGGTTTTTGAACTTCTAAATAGATAATATTTTCTTTCTACATGCAATCATTAACAGTAAATGCTCAGATGATTGAATTCCATCATCATGTTTCTGTTCTAAATATTTGATGCAAAGAGAAACGATGCTTTTAAACTGATGGATAGCATTGTAACTGAAAACATTTATTTAAGACTTTACATAAATAAACATACATCCAATATAAAACAAAACATAAAATGAATATGAAAAACATGTATCTTTTTATATGAGCCAAAACATAAATCTCATATGAAAAATGTAAGAGAAGAGCAACTAACTCATGATCTTGAAGGGACTATAAAACATACTATAAAAATAATTTGAAAGTGGTTTAAGAGAGAGTGAGGGCCAAAGCAACACAAAAGATCAAATTCTGATCCAAGTTCCATCTCCTATGACCCATCACAACTGCCCTCTGGCTTCATTTCCATTACTGTTACAAAGGGATCATGTCTCAGGGGTGATGGTGCCTGCAAACATACACAGCAACGAACCTAATAGGAGAATCAATTAGCAACTAAAAGAAAGATGATTTTACCATCCCTGCTCAGTAGATCTGGAACCACAGAGGGATGTGGATGCCCTTGGGAAAGCTGGGGGAAAACTTCAGACTTTCCAAGTGCCAATCTCAGCCACAGATCACAAACCCACACAGTCCCAGAAATGCCGGTACCAGGCCTCTGGAGGCCACTTAATGTGGTCCCTCAGAGCAGCTCTGCCCACCCTATTGCTCCAGCCCTGATGCAATGGGACTCTTGAGCTGGGCAGCTCCCTGCCAGGAGCAGAGAGAAAGCAGGGTCACCAGCTACTGGCCTGACCCACAGTGCAAGCAGGAAACATTCTCTGTTCTACAGGCAAACACTGCATAAAACAAAAGGCAGGTGTTCCCAGATTTAATTTCTGAATATGATATTGGCACAAAGATGAGCTTTTGTCCATCTAGAAATGTCTTTTGGTGGAAGCCTTTTAAAATATTATTTTTTAAAAAAATATTTTTTTTGGTTTTCCTACTGCTGAGAATTTGCATTCAAAGGAAAAGGAAATAAGATGGAACAAGAATGACAGTGGTTTCCATCCATGTCCCACCTCTACTACTTTAAGGCTGCAAAAAAGCCTTTCTGATTTTAAGATGGCATGCAGAGCTCTGCCTCTGCTGAGTGAGGAGAACATCGTGATTGTGCAAAAGGCACTAGAATCAGTGGAGAGACTCCCATGCACTCTCTTGTACCAGCCCCAGTGAGGGGAAAACACAGAGAGAAAATGTGCTCTATTCTTGGACACAGCTTCTCAGAATTAGTACAAATCCTTTGGTACTTGCAGTTTATATTTGCTAACACATACTGACTGCTTTACAATTTCTTTACAATTCCTTCATAAATCTTCCCATTGCCATATTTATGAGGAAAGAGAATGAAAAGCAGGTGAAAGGTTGGAAAACAAGGGGGCAGCAGAGTCTCTTGCAGGCTTTGAAGTTACAGTGGCATTAGAGACATCCCAGTATGATTAAGGGAAAACTAGGAGCATTCTTTTGAATCAAATGGCAGTGGAACAGCATAATCCTCCCATATAAGCCCTGCTTTGTTTTCAGACTGTGCTGCAGATCTAATGAGAAATATCAATGGGAGAGTAAAAAGGAGCCTGAATATCAGTTTATATTCTTTGGAGTAAACAGTGCCATTCCAACTTCTGATAGCATTCCCCAGGGAGGCCAACTGGCCTCTTAACCCTGCTTTTATCTGCCAGTTTACTAATTCACTCTCAGAAGTCAATCACCAAAATCTCTACGATTTGTGAGTATATCTGGGTATATATTTATGTACAGGTTTCTTAAAGGTATAAACATAAAGAAATACAAAACCAAAGAGGTAACCTGCCATAACCACTTTCCAGGCTTTATGATGTATTTTGACACACTCCTGTGATTTGAGTCACTCTCAGCATATTCTGATTAAAAGTGTGAAAACGTGTTCTCAGGGGAACTGAAAAAAGGGTCATTTCCTTTCCCTGGGGAAATTAAACTTACTAGCACAGTATTTGCCCAGAAATTACTGAAACATACCAAAGAACTGAAACGATGCAAAGAGAAAGAAAGATCCTGTCAGTGATAAAGCCTCTTATTTCCCATATGCCATTCCAATTATTTCACTGGGTCATGCACCTACAGCTATTAATAACTTTGAATACTTGATTTTAAAGGAAACCTCATGGATATTATAATATGCAAGCTGCCTTGTTTGACAGCCTGAGCTACCATTACAAAGTCTGCTAGGCTGCAAATAGACGCTATTTGCCACACAAAGAGGCTTTCTGCTTGAGCAGCTCTCCTCAGACATCACCACCGGCAGCACAACATGATTCTCAAGTGAGCAGCTGCCAAGCTCATCAGGACAGCATGGTAATACTCAAACATGAGGAGCAGAGAGGAGCAGGCTGAGGGATGTGTACCGGGTTGATGTGGCCAGGGTTTAGGTTCTGACAATTTGCAAACCCCTGGGATATGGTGTCTCAGTGAGCACTAATTGTATGATCTCTTCTGGTTTGAATTTTTACTGAGAACAAATTGCCTTGCAGGTATCTTGTCTCCTTCTGTAAACTTTCACTTATTTTCTAGTGTTCTCCTCAATTGTTTGCCATCGATATTTAAGTGCAAGTCCAGTTTATACCACAATGGAGGGCACCTAGGGAATACCCTTGGGATGATATTTGCTCCACTATCTCAGAAATGCTTCTCAGGATCAAACAGGAATTGCTGGATCACTAAATCTTATGGCTACTACATTTTCAACTAATCTGCTTATTTGGTTTCCCCAGCTGTCGTCATACTCAGCGGGATTTCATTTTCATAGCAACTTGCTTATCTTTGAAGTCGGTGTTATCCCTTCATAAAATCCTTTGTGCGCCAGCACTTAGGGGAGCCACTCTTTAGCATGCTCAGCTTTTGCAGCTCCCACAGGCAACCTAGATAGTCCTAACTAACCACTGTCGCTAGGGTCATGTTAATTCTGCTCTCAGGATCAAACATGCTGCTAAGCAGCCTGGCTTAGCTGGAAAGGCTAAAATGAAAACAGTTTTGCACTGCTGACAGCGGAATACTTTTCAGAACCAAGGGGAAATGAGGATCCTTTTTGACCAACTGGACAGAGGTCATGCTGATCTCATTCAACAGTCTGAATTGATTCACTTATTTGTCTCAGAGTTTGTAACAATAATATACCCACTGCATTCAGATAGCACTTTTCAGCATTATGGGGCTTGACCTTCTGATTTAGGGTAACATGTGCTGTAGGACTAGAAAATAAACAGCTTATTTAATATATTTTCATCCTAATATCTAAAGGCAGATTTGGTACTGAAGGAGTTACTTTATTTATGAGTCTGGCTCACAACCAAACAGTTTCATGGCTCCTAATCAGAGTAGAGCAGCTGCCACCTTCAGAAGAACATGTGTGTGCCAGGATGTTTGCTGCTTGCTTTGTAATTTCCCAGTACAGCTCCACAGGCTGCCAGGTCCTTCCTCTAGCATCTGAATCTCATAGCCAAAGAATAACAACTTTCCAAAATCAGGGTTTGTAGATCTACAGTGCTATCCACCTAAAAAGAGGGTGTTTTGTAGCAGTTTATAAGCTTTCTATTCATTCCACACCCAAGTTTTTTCCACCCCTGAGCAGTCATAGCTCTTGCTGGCAGCTGTGCTTGCAAGGCAGAAGCTAGAGATGGATTCAGCCCTTGTCACCTGCACAAGGAAAGGGTAAGACCACCAGTGGAGATCTGCTGCAGGTGGTGTAATAAGGTCAAGCCTTCCTCTCAGCTTTAACTTGGACTATTTGTTTCTCCTTCTACAAAGTAGGAGCTGCTCAGATGTTATGTTGGCCACAGAGATACATATTCTATTGGTTGACAAATCTGCAGTGAACGGTAGGTCTCAAACTTACACGTGTCATGCCATGAAGACAGATAAGAACCACCAAATACATAGACACATACAGGGGAGAAAAACAGGAGATTACCAACATTTTTATTGCATTTTCTGTAAAGCAGGCATACCTTTCCATGTCTCACAAGTGCTTGAATTAATCAAAAGGAGGTAGTGTTTCATGCAATGAGCGGAACCTTTTTAGACCAGGAAAAACTGAAACTCAGCCAGAGGACACCATGGATGCAACTAAGCTACTTGACTCAAAAGGAGACTAATGATGAACTGGAAAGACACCATCTGGACACTTCTCTACTGCTTACACTCACTAAGTAAGCAAAATACATCCAGGAGGGTAGGGGGGAAGTGTCATATACATTTGCCATATTCTTGCACTTATGACTACTGCTGGAGACAGAGTGCCAGGCTAAGCGGACCTTTGGCCTGAGCTGCCACAATCATCTGATGTTCTGACATTAATTTATGTTGATTTTTGCAGCAACTGTTTGGTTATTATTCACACGCAGGGCATCTGGAAGGACTGTGCATACCTTGATACTACCAATTAATAATGCACTGTTAATTACATTTAAGGACCATTTCAATAGGACCGCTCATGACAATGCATAGAACCCTTGAAAGTATGTTTGAAGGACGAAACTTTTTGGCATTTGCCATGTCTTCCATGCTTTTTAATAGGAAGAAATAACCTTGCTTTAGAAGTGTGCATTATAGCAATAATTCTGAAGCTTCTTTGGTAAGGAGCCATAGAACATAGCTTTCTTTTCTGCAGAAATAGAATTTCAGTCTTGATCTAACATACTTTTGAATACTGTAAAACAGGTTTGTATGCACAGAACTAAACCTATTGTATTGACATAAAGTCTCTTCAAACTGACAAAACAAATCTCTCCTGAAACTTCAATCAAACTGCAGGCAACAAAAGAAATTACAGCATAAAACTGAACATTAATAAGCTCCAAGTTGTGTTTCCACTTCACTGATTCAGTTTATCATGAAGCTGAAAGATATTAAAGACTACTAGCTAATCAAAACTTTCTTTGATAAAATTTAATTTGGGCAGAAGTTTACCCTTTCTTCCTAAACATGAAACGGCGTTAATACAGACCATAAATTACTCATTCTTAGGGAGGATGGTAACCCCTAAAATCTTAAACCTATTAATTACAGGCATAAAGAAAACAAATTTATTCTCATAAGAATAGGACCATCAACTTCTTTTGTTTTCCTACCCTAACCCACAAAAAGCAACCAGAAAAGTTTGCGCCATTACCCCTAAGCATCACTTGACCACCTATCTCCCACCATAGCCAGGCATAAAGGCAACTGGCTGTATGTCAGATTCCCTCCTGATCCTTCTCTATTCTTGCAAGGCTTCATCATCTCACTACAACCTTCACCATCTTTCAGCAGCAAATGCTCTTGCTCCCTCATGCCTGTGGGTCTCTCCATGTGTCTAATAGTTGCAGGATGTGGCATGGTGATGCTGCATAGAATCATAGAATAGTTAGGGTTGGAAAGGACCCCAAGATCATCCAGTTCCAACACCCCCAGCCATAAGCTCTGGATAGCCCAGTGCAAAGGCAGGAAGCCCTCCAGCAGACCCTCTGAGCCACCCTATTTAAACTCAGAGGGGCTTTCAGTTGCAGTCTATCTTTCCCATACCAGGTTAAAATTCTTTTCTTCATTCTGTACTTTAAATATCACTTTTTAGGTTTTAAAGAATTGGAACAAATAAATAATAAAAAGAAGCAGTAATGCTTTTTCTCATTTTATTATTCTCCTTGTTTTCTTGTCTGATCACTTGCTAGCAGTTTTGGTATTTGCAAAGATAGGCAGGGCTTTTGCTTTGCCTCAGTATCTCACCTTTAAATTTTTATCCATTGGTTTATACAACATTAAAATGAACTTGGAGATACTTTCTGATTTACTTATTTTACCTATAACATTTTTAATAACATATCCTATGTTCTCATGTCCAGAAGTCTGGGTGGTTTTCAGCTTTGAGGTGAGCCTACATTGCAAGTTGCAGAAACTACCCCTTAAAGAGATAGAGCCAAAGGTTGTTGTTTCAATGAATACTTTCTCTGAGGCTCTGAAGTGATGATAGGTGCTAAGAACACGCTGCCTCAATCTACCATCCTTGAAAGGGTGGCACAGCAGTCACTTATCCAAGTTAATTTAATAAGGAGATTTCCTTGTTTCCCACCAGTCTTGTGATTCTGGGATACATTTCAGCAGCTGGACACGTGAATGCAGCTTAACATTCACCTTGGGAACTCCAGTGTTTGATTTGCATGCATCTGTACACAGGCTGATTCTGGCAAAGAAAATATAAGCATTAGAACAAGAAAAAAAGACTAAAAGCTGGTTCCAAACATCTCTCCAGACTGTATAATAATCTGTTAAAATAAGATCCAAGTTAAAATAAGAGTTACTTTTTGTTCAGTAATTAAACAGGAGCAACGACCACCCAAGTGTTGGACAAACTGGCTTTATTTGGCAAAATACAAGGTGAGGCAAACAGGTAAAGATGTTCCTATGGAAATAACTGCCAAATAAACCCCCAAACAACACCACAGAAACCTGCCTCCCCCTGCTCCTCCTGCCTGCACTGCGGGAAATGCACTGCTGGCTGCGCTCCTGCAGATAGAGAGACGTGCTGAAGAAATACTTGAGTCTTTCAAGAGTTTATCTTCCAAAGACAACCTTGCTAGCAAGGCCCTGAATATTTCTTGCCAAGTGGCAGCGCTTCCAGCAGTCATGCAGAGCTGACTTCATATCGCACACTGAGACTTGTTTCTAAACATCACAAAAAAGGTTTCTTTTCTCTGTGAGGAAGCAGAGAAGCAGTTTTTACACGGTGGGATTGATTTTTACATCAGAGCCGTTTTCCTCTTCAGAACACATCAACAGAATGAGAGTATGCTTAAAACAAGGCAGAAGTGCCATATTAACTTGATGCGCTAATGATAATATTCTGCATAATATACCTGCAAACACCAACAGGAAAATAAGCTATCAAAACTCAAATGAGAATTCAGAGAATTGGGAGCACAACATATGCTTACCCTATCTTTAAAATTCTCCTATTTTTTTCCATAGCCATGGCCAAAGTGATTTGACAGTGATTCTCTTAACAATGTGACCACCTAAATCTTTTAGACCTAGAGGAAATGCATACCAAGCAGACAAAGGCCAAAGATGACAGAAGAAAGCAATCTAACCCAGTGGTAAACGTTACTTGATAGTAATTGCTTGTTGGCTTGCTTCAGTTTGTATATATATATGTTTTGTATATGTATATACATATATATATACACGTATATATACATATATATACACATATACATATATATGTATGTGTATACATATATATACATATATGTGTATATATATATACAAATATATACATATATATATGTATATATATGGTTTTTATATGTTAAGTGGGTTTTTAATAGGGGAAAGTCTTCATTGTTAGAGATTTCTAACTGACATACATTATCTGTAGCCATAGCAGTGTGCAGAATACTTTAGGCATGGGAACCAGCTTGCTCTGTCCAGTCTGTCCATGCTCTGCATGGCAAGCTGCCAGGGAAAGGGAACCCAAGCAACATGAAAAATTACCAAAGGCAAGTTCCCTGCCCAGAGGTCCTAGACTCTTAAAGAACACGCTGGTGTCCTTTCTTTGATGAAGCTCAGAAACATAGGGGGGAAATGCAGCAGAAGCTCCACAGCTTGTGTCTGAGGTACTTTCCTCTTTCATTTTCTAACCTGAGCTAGTTACACTTAAATCAAACCACTCATCCTACAAAAAGCAGAGTGTGGGTCCAATCAGTGAGCAGCAAAGGAGATTTCCTTGTTTCCCACCAGTCTTGTGATTCTGGGATACATTTCAGCAGCTGGACACGTGAATGCAGCTTAACATTCACCTTGGGAACTCCAGTGTTTGATTTGCATGCATCTGTACACAGGCTGATTCTGGCAAAGAAAATATAAGCATTAGAACAAGAAAAAAAGACTAAAAGCTGGTTCCAAACATCTCTCCAGACTGTATAATAATCTGGTTTGCAACCTTTTCATTCCTACCCGCAGGTTTTCAACATCCTTGCAATCAGCTCTAACAGTTCAACTGCTAAAAGGTATAGCAAGTGCCCTTTATAAACTCAGTGTATTTCAGTAAGGGGTTTTGTTTGTTTCTTTGTGGTTTGTTCTTGGTTGCGGGCTTTTCAATAATAGTTTTCTCCAATGTTTTACATTGCAAAATAGCAGCCTCTGCTAATAAATGTAGGCAGCTTATTAAATGAAATTCTGCTCTTTGCACTCTAAGGTCTCATCCTCTAGGGGCAAGTAAGAATCATATTCAGAGACCACATGGATTCTCCCACCTCACAGGGCTCAACAAGGTACTGTTCCTTATTATACCTCTTCCATGGAGGCAAAGGGCAGTCCTTTGTGCCATATAGGAGGTTAAGGTAGTAATGCCATGTGCCCTGGCTTTCTTTGACAATTTGTCACCAAAACAAATTGCTGCAGATACCATAAAAGCATTTTATATAAAAAAGCATTTTTACAGATTTGTATCCAGGCAACAGCTGTAAGCTTCTAGATAAATTGCCTATTACTCATTGCTTGTAAATTAGTTGCAGTTAATTTCTCCTAGCAAGCGAGGGCTGCATAGACCTGATAAAGGGAAGTGTTTAAAGCATGTTTTAGGAAAGCTGGCAGAACAAGTATTGTTTTACCAGTCTCTAGCCCTGCTCTTGCTGTGGATTATGAATCTGAGAAGGACTCTGGTGTGATTCTTATCAGTGTTGCAAATTCTGACCAATGCAGAATACCTGACAAGGCTGCATGTTTCTACAGATGGAACTGCTGCCTATTATTTGAATTACAATGATAATATAAGCAAAGCATAAACTAGCTGGAAAAGCATCCTATAGACAAGAAGCAACAAGGTGAATACTTGGCTGCAGGAAGATGTCCTGGTGACCCCAAAACCTGCTGCTGGCTATAGCGTGGGTCAGCCAAGGCCATGTTTTCATTGCAAAATTAACCAGTTACCTCTAGCTTCAGGATCTGGTCTGTGGCACATGCCTTCAGAAGTTAATAGACTCCACAGCAGTTTAGAAACCACCACTGCTTACAGACCAGTTGCTGTGGTTACATCCACACTGGTAATTAAAAGGGAATGGGAGCTTCTCCTTGATTCTGAGACAAATGGAAACAGCATAGCCCAGGCATAATGCTAGACTTCCTGATCCCTCTATACAAAGCAGTTATCATATTATAGTGTATATATATATATATAATGTAGTATATATGATATATATGCTATATCATAGCATAACATAATATATAGCATATTATCATTATGTAGAGTCATATTAATATATTATGTAATTATATTTTATATTAATATATTATTATATTATTCTATTTAATCAACATGTTTATATAGAATATATAATTCATTATCTATGTACTATTAATAACATCAATATTATTCTTTTATTATCTGTTAAATTAATATAGTAACATTTATGAATTATATAATTTATTAACTGTCTTCTATATGGTAAACTATGTGCTAATATTTATATTATGCATGAAATTTAATGTGGCTGCTGGGAATGGTCTCTGGCTTGTTGTAACCACCCCAAGCCCATAGACTGCCTGGGAAGCACTAGCTGAACAGCCAGAACTGGGCCAAAGTCTGTGCAAACATTTTAGCAGATGGTGAGCACATACCAGGGCTCAGCCCTGGCCCTGTTAATGTATTAATGCACACAAAGCCCATAATGCCTTCAGCCTTAGAAAAATGCCCTGTAAAAGGCAGATCCTCAGTTTAATCCTGTTGGATCAGTACAGCTTTCAGGATACCAGCCACCACCAGAGGAGGAGGCATTGCCTGGATGTGTGGGTCTGGAAAGGAAGACAGAGATGACGAGGCTTCTTCAAGTCACCCTATATGACAGCTCTGGGGCACAAATGGCACAAACAGTGCCAGGGGTGAAGCGTGGTACATCTCTTGTACCTCCTGCCTCAGGGAAGCAGGGATGTGTCTGAAATCCCTTACTTATGGAGAGCATATCAGCCCTCCTCTGATCAACAGCCTGTCTCAAGGACCTGCCACGATTAGTTTTCTTAAAGGAAGTTGCAGTGAGCCACATAGCAGGCAGACAACAGCTTGAAATCAGCATCCTCTTGTCAGGGGCTGGTGCATGCGCATTTAACGCTATTAGAATTTCAACGTACACAAGAAAGAACAACATAATGCTTCTGCTTTTTTTTTCCACTTGCACTTAGATGCTTTCAACTGTAAGATCCATAGGAAGATTTATTTTATATATATATATATTGAAAAATGTGAATTTATAGAAACTTCTGATAAAAACAAACTTCCATGACAACAAATCCATTTCAGTTCATGTGAAAATTAGCTCATGAAGGATGGAAGGAAAGAGTGTCTTTAAGCACTGGGAACCTATCTCTTTCATCTCAATTTAATATGCATTGATATTTACAGCATAATCTAACAGTACATACCTTCTCTACTTGCAAACATTTGCCCATTGCAATTCATTTAGATAAAATCTACACTTATAATCCCAGGTAAAAACCTATAACACAGGTACTGTGAAGGTTATAGTGAGATATAAAATACAGAAAAAGCATTCTCTAAACCACACACATTTGCTGTGTCCCACTGTAGCTCTGATTGTAATTAAGGCCTTCTAGCATTTAATTAATCTAATTTTTAAAAGCTTTAGTTTCTTTCAACCCTTCAAGGTGTTCCACCTTTTCTTTGTCATCTCCTACTAGTTTTGTATGGGACTGTAGTAGAAAAATAGCTTGATTTTCACAAAGGCACATTTAAATATACCTTAGAACTTGTTCCTAAATGTGGGTTGATTTCCATGTTCTATTCCAAGCCGGTCTTCTCAGATATTTGCATCTAAGTAAGTCCTCCCTCAGAAATATTTCCAGTGGCTTCATTAGGACTTGGATCAAGCTTTAAATGAGAAGACAGGAATGAATTTTCCATATAAATTATCTTTTCACCCTTCTTTTCTGACCCAGTGAACACGTGTAACAGAACCAATTCACCTGTCTCCCTCCTTAATACTGCTGATGGTTAATATGCACAAGAACATCATTTAGCCATTGCTCTTGGAAAGCAGTGTTCTAGAAAGGGGAACTATCAACACAAGCCAGCAGAAAGATGTAGATTTATATTTACAACATGCATAATTCACTTTCTTAATCAGGGACACAGCAGTCATGTCTCATGATGCTCCCAAGAACAAAAGCAAAATCCTCCTTCTGATTTCTTTCATAGGTTTTAATGGGACAAGAATCCCTTCCCAGTTGCAAAGTACTATCTTAAAGCTACTTTAGATAACTTTGCTAGTTGGAGCTGACAGATTACAGATAACACTTCTAATTTTTACTTGCCACCTCTTCCAGCCAGTGAAACTTGGTTTCTTGTTATATATATTTAAAGATATCTAATGCGTATGTAGGGACATCTTTACCAGAAACATTGACTCAGTTGATTAGCTTAACAGCTGTTACTGCTTACCATGAATGTTCAACTTCCCCCATTTGGATATCTATCCTGAGAGCTAGATTTGGCAAACAGGAGAGGGAAAGTAAAAATAATCAGTCAGTTAAATAAGCTGTATTAGTTTTTTTAACTAATAAGATCTATTGTGCTTTGGAAGAAAGGTATTTCCTGCTCTTACATTCTTGTTTCAGTTCTTCTCATTCTGCTTAGATATACATCTATCAGCTGTGTTTTCTTCCTTTGTTATAGATTACTTGTGTTGATTTCATTAGAACCCAGGACACCTTCTTATTTGGCAGTGTATCTTTAGGTCTTCTATGGCGGCTACTAAGCTTCTTTAGAAAATCCCTTCCCTTAAGCATCTTCCCAAAAATAAGGGAAGTGACATAAACATGAATTCTGGGGAGTACCCTAACGTTTTCCTTGGGAGACAAAAGAGACATTTTTATCTTTGTTTGATTAGCCAAGCTAAGAAAGCAAAAGAAAGGTAATTATAGGTGTGAGCTCCAGGCATCACAGAATCATAGAATCATAGAATAGTTAAGGTTGGAAGGGACCTTAAGATCATCCAGTTCCAA
>JBAFWW010048994.1:0-21078 GCA_036873685.1 Agapornis canus | reverse complement strand
CCGGGACACAAAGGGCACCACGCATGCGCATCGCGCTGGGGCGGGAAGAAGGGCGGGAAGAGAGGAGGGGCTGGCGCCTTGTGAGGGGAGAGGGGTACAGACCGCCGCTGCCGTTTAATCCGTGTGCTTTTACCCTCAGGGTGGTTTTGCAGCGCTGCGAACACTTTAATAGCCTACACCGAGCAGCGAAGCCTCTGAAAGAATACTTCCCCTCCGCTCTCGGGGTGGGAAGTTCGGTGTCTATAGCCGCCGGCGGAACTTGAGCGGTGTGGTACGTGTTGCCCCGCCGGGCCCGGAAGCGCTGTGACCCGCTATTACCTCAGCGTTGGGCAGTCGGTCACCGATCGGGGTTTGAGGTGGTTGCGTTTGTATTAAGCTCGTTATTACTTATTGCCGTGTCTTGGCTTTGCCTCTGCTCTTCGGGTGTCGGGAAGGCGGGCGGGATTTGAGCCCGGTGCGCAGGCTGCACGGGGGGGTGCTGTGAGGGGTGAGGAAGGTCGTCGTTGGAAGCTGAGGTTTGGAACTGCTGGGTAGTGGATCGGTGCTGGTAGAACGTTGCATAGGGACGAGAAGCGGACAAAAAGTGTATTAAAATTTAGCATTTTCGTTTTCATGGTACCTGGGGTGAGGGGAGGGGAAAGAGAGCAAGGGCAAGGCAGTGCTTTTTGTACATCTTTCCTAGAATCATTAGATGATCTTAAGGTCCTTTCCAACCCTAACTATTCGATGATTCTAATCATAAAATGGTTTGGGTTGGAAAGAACCTTAAGATCATCTCGTGCCAACCACCTTGTTCTTAGAGCAACCTGGTTAGTGGAAGATGTCTCTTTCTATGGCAGGGGGTTGGAACTGGATGAGCTTTGAGGACACTTCCAAACCAAACCAGTCTGTGATTCTGTGAATTTATTTGGTCTCTACAGGCCTGCCTGTAATCCCAAGCCAGATACATTGAGGGAGGAGAGGGGTGGATGATTTAAGGAAGGAGTATATAGGACTGTATATGCTGCTGTAGGCCTTCATATGTCAAAACTTTCGTCATCCATGACTGTCAGATGAGACTGTTGTTATGGTCCAGACAGCAATAGGCTCTGTCTATTGTGAATTTGTGATTTCCTTGGAGGGGATGCTATTTTATAGCTCTATAGATTGCATCTTTCAGAAACCTTCTTCTTGAGGTTATCTTTGCTGATGTTACTTGTAATACCTAAACTTAGTTATAGTAAAAGGGTAAATGGGAATGCCTTTTTTCCTATTATCAGTTTTATTTGAAATATTTTACTCAGTTTTTCTTAGTTGCATGGGTATCATATTACAGGGAGAGGGGAACACACAGGGTGGAGATCATTAAGTAAACTAGAACTCTAAGGAAGTGTAATACTTGATGTTATTCCTCTTTCCAGTGGCTCAAATTTCTAGTTAATACATGTTTTAAAAATTAAACAGTTTTACAAGCATCCCATATGGAATTTTTTAATCTTTCTCCTTTTGATTAAAAGTGGGGATAAACTGAGGTAGTTCTGGATACGAGTCTTGTTGTTTTCAGTTTCAAACCTGTTAACTGTCTTACAGAAGTGAATTCTTCAAGTGTACCAATATGGCTTTGGCTGCCATGTTGCTGAACAGCGCTTACTTTTGTGGGAGATACTGCAGGCAAAAAACATTGCAGCCCTTACTTGGACCTCTTCTCAGTGACTCTGTGTCAAAATCGTACAGCAGTTACAGGAGGCCAGGGTCACAGCCTGAGAAAAAAACAACTTGGCAAAATGTGGATCTCAGTTTTAAGAAGAGCATTGAAGTCTTAAAGACCCAGCTAAGTATGCTGAAGAAGGAGACTGAAGATCACTTAACTGGACCTGGAGGCCAGTCATTAGCCCATTACTTGGTGGAACAGACAAGGGTGGCATGGGAGTTTCGGGGCCAAGAAGATTTAAATAAATGGGTTATTTCATCAGATGTAGAGATTGGAGGAAAAAGTGAAGTTTACCTCAAACTGGGTAGGAATAACCAGACTGCCCTGCTGTATGGAATCCTCAATACAGAAGTACCTCGTGATGGGGAGACAAAATACAGTGGATATTGTAGCATGAGATCTAAACCACTAGTGGTAAGTACAGCCTTGTGTTTGCACAGCTTCTGTTATTGAATCCCAGTGACAACAGCCGGGTCGTTGTTTGCTGCAGTTGGAACTGATCCATTTCAAGGGTATTAAATATTTCTTCAGGGATGTAATTGCTGCTGTATCCTCTGACCTGGTAGGAACTGAAACTTCGTCTTGGAATTTGTTTTCCTGTCTTAAAAAAAGGAATGTTTGATTGTTTGCTTATGTACAGTAAGGCATCATTCTATCAGACAACCCTGTTTGTAGTCGCCTTGCAAATAAAGGACCTGTAATGGACTTCATATCCAAAATTGGTTTGATTAATAGAAGTCTCTCTAACTTTAAAGAATGTGTCATAAGGAAAAATTTTCTGGGGTTTAACTTGGTATACTCATCAAACTTGGATTAGGTGAAAGAGCTCATTTTTTTTCTCACAGAAAGAGAATAATGCTTTGAAAAGTACTTTTTAAAGGTCTGGTTCCCAATGAAAAAGCCAGAGACAAATCTTTGATAGCTTAGAATTGAGCAAAATTGAACCAGAAATGGATGTGTTTATTATTGATACTGCTTTTTTTATTTCTTATATTTAAGCACTTTTAAGAGAAAAGGAACATTTAGACTCTGTGTGTAAAGTGCTTAACTTTTTAGTCTGTTCTATTGTTTGTGACTTAGCACTGGTACACAGCTAAAATCTTTTCTAGGCCAGAATCTTAAAGTGCAGAGAATATGAGTGATCAAAATCAATGGGTAGATGAACACTGGTTAAAATGGTGACATTGTGTCAGAGGAATGGAACAGCAAGTTGAACCTTGCCGTGGACTGACTGTCACCTCCTGATTCTGAAGCAGTGGAGTGTATCAGTATGTCTTCATAATGCGGTTTGAAATCAGAGGGTAAAAACATAAATACAAAGGCTTTTCCTGATTTTAAGTAAAAAGCATCAAATCTGGCAAAACTATAAAATCAAATGGCCACAGGCCTTATATTAATGTATTTATTATTGTTTGTATAATTGGTGATCTACTCGTCCTGTTACCTATATGGGGGGTTGATAGGACAGCTGATAAGGTAGCTGTAGTAGTTCTGTAAAATAAAGGGGAAACCTTTGAGGTTTTGATGCTCATTTTGACTTGGTTTAAGCAATTCTGGCCAAGAATGGACCTTCCCCTGCCTTTCATGGCTCCAGATGACTTCAGTGTAGCTCTCTGAAGACTCTTGGATCTGCCTATGTGCAAATCGCAACATTGGGACTTTTAAGACCTTAGTGGGGAAAAGAATTAGACATGCTTGCAATTATTATGCACGGTTAATGAAATAAAGTGTTGGAGAACGTTAAGTGCTTTCAATGCTTATATTAATCTTCAGTAGGAAAAGTTATTACAGGGTATAAATTATCTCACTTCTATTTCCTGTAATCACCTCTGAATAATCTAGTACTGACCACAGAATATTAAACTCAATGAACTGCATCACTACTGATCCATCACTGTAGTGTTTGTGCACTTGCCTGTTAGGGATTTTGGCCCTAGGAAGCACATCTGATGGTTACAAGATTGTGGTTTATAGTTAAAGCAGGAGTCAGCAGAGTTGTAATACTGCTATCTGTGTGCTCTGATACCGTACTGAAGGAAATTCAGAGAGATCAGCAGCTAGTATGATGTAAGAGTATCCCAGTTTTCACTATGTTGTAGTGGATGCTATTTGACATAATAACAAGGGCTGTGTTAAAAGCAGTAGTGCTCTGTTCTTCATAGTTTCCTTTTATTAAGGAGGAATAATTTTATTTCTTAATAATTTGTAGGGATCTTTTGCTAGGAAGAAGTATCATGATTGGTCAAACTTCAATAGTCTGTATTTACGTGTGCGTGGTGACGGCAGACCCTGGATGGTAAACATTTACACAGACCCTTACTTCTCTCACCAAAAAGAAGACCTGTACAACTACTTCATGTTCCCCCGTGGTGGCCCATACTGGGAGGAAATAAAGGTGAACTAATGAGTCTTTCAAACTAACAAGACTCTCCTGGTGTCCTGGCTTCATGGAAGGGGAATTTTTTTCCAGTCACAGCTTGTTGGTATTGCTGTTTGTTATGTATCCTTGTGCAACTGGCATGTGCCTTTGGCTTGGGAGTTCTCCAGGCTGGGCTGTGGGAGGGCACACCATACAAACTACTAAAGATTTGACCCACTTTGTGGAACACTTGCTAGAGCTATTACTGGAGTAATGGAATCAATGCTGCTGTTGAAGCTTAGCAGGTGTTGCCATGAACATGCTCTGTGATAACCATGTAGTACAAATGGACACAGGCTGAAGTAGGATTTGGACCCACTAAACCCACTGACTTCCTGGAGTCAGTCAGACTCAGTGTGGTTTTTCATTCTTGGCCTTTGAATCTGTGACACGTTTGTGGGAATTTTGGCTCTTTTCTGTTCAAACTTGGGGAATGTCTGTAATTGCTGCTGGCAATGTTGAGGTGGTTTGGACACCCTTTTGCGTACACATTTGCTTCATAATATCGTATCCAGTCATGTGAGAACAGCCCACTCACAGTCAGGAGTGTTGTTGCTGGCTTGCATGTCTTCCTCTTGTTCTCATCAGCCAACCCTCCTGTTCCCTACCTGTTATCAAAGCCCTTCCTCTTTCTTGCTCCCACTGCCTTCAAAGTGCTTTCAGGTATTCTGAACAGCTTAGCCTAGAGTACGGATGTCTCAGTACAAAGTTTGCACTCTGAAATAAACAACTGGAGTACAGATGAGCTGTCAACACATGTATGTGCTAGATTTCTTAATTTCTGTTTTACGTCGATGTTATTGGAAGGAGATACTCTGGATGTAAGCAGCAGCTTCTGTGCTGCAGCCTCTCCTTGTGTCCTCACAGGATAACAACCCTGCATGATGGCTACAAACCCAGTGGCTGCCTATGAAGGGTTCAATGTGGCCCACTGTTCTATGTACCTGCTAGTATTGGGGCCACATGTAGCATTACTTCATTTACTTAAGGCAGGCTTTTATTTTTTTCTTAAGTCTTTTGTTTTATGTATTGGTGACGCTAAAGTCTGTGTTTGGTTTGTTTCTGTCAGATTCCATTCTCCAAATTCTTCATCTCCAGTCGGGGAAGAGTCCAGGATGACCAGCATCCTATCTGGCTAGACAAGGCAAGTTTTCTATAGCCTTTATCTGTCTCAAATTGCATTTTATATTGTCGTGATATGATTTACAAATCCTTTAATGTTTGTGAATTTGAAAATGAAGGGCCTCTTCTTGTTGTAAAGTACTTATGCCTATATGCTCATCTTTGCATTTAAATTATCCTACTTGGTGATAGCAGTGTCAATTTACTTCAAAGGAGCTCCAAAAATATTTTCAAGAGATCTGTATAACCAAGAAACAGCTCACTTGGCTTTTGAAAGAAAAAGATTAGTAAGGTTCTTTTGAGGAATGATCAAAGTGACTGAGAAGTCTCAAACACCACTTGGCACTGGACTGTAGAAGTACTGTAAATGTGCTTCCCAATAGAAGACTGGCATGAGATTTTATTTGAGGATGTGCCCATGATGGTGACTAGTAAATGGATAGATGTATAGGCTCTGTTTTAGTTTTTTGGGCCTTAATACTAGTCTAAGTATTCAGTAAATGTGGTATGTTTTATTTGCTTTCTGCAAATAAGTAAACTAATTCCCTGATTCATGGAAAACATTGGAAAATAGTGTTTACCTCTTTTAAAATTCAGTGACCCTCCTCTGTGTAATCAAGGGCAGCTTAATATCCCGTGACTACCAACAGGAAAACAGACAATGTTAGAAATAGACATGGGGAGAAAATAAAAGGCCTATTACTTGAATTGTGTTAGTTAAATATTCCATCCCTGGTAGTGTTCAAGGCCAGGTTGTACAGTCTTGGCTGACATGGTCTAGTGTGAGACATCCCTGCTTATGGCAGGGGGGTTGGAACTAGATGATCTTGAGGTCCTTTCCAACCCAAACCATTCTATAATAATGTTGCATTTTGTTCCTAATTGTGTAACGAAAGAACAAAAGAAAACAAATTGGGAAAACTTTGAGGGCAACTGAGTGACTGACAGCTTGAAACCAATCTATTCTAAACCAGAAGTTGAGACTGTAGGAAGAAAGTGTGGATGATGTGAGGAAGGTGGAACAACTAAAACTAAAAATAGGCTTTTGGAAGAAAGCTGTTATAAAAGGCCTGTGTTTAAATAAAGACACTGAAGACTTTATCAGGATTTGGAATATAGATTCATTCAAAATGTAAATGAAAACCAAGTCGTATGTGGGGTGTTAAGCATATTTACCTGGAGTTAAAGGGACAGAACAGTGCTTGATCTAAGCATCCTCTACTTAATTTTCATTCCTTGTTGCCTTATGTTTAATATTTCACAGTAAAACCTGTGCATATATTGTTAAGTGCAGTTGTACAAATATATGTTAAAGAAACCTGAAAATAGGGAAGTGGTGTGAAGGCATCAAAGAAATGTTGATAACATGCCTTGGTCCCTCATGGTGCTGCTGTTATGTTTTCCCAGGACCCAGGAAAGGTATTCTTAAGCACAAATAAAATCAGGAAATAGTCAACGTGTACTGGGCTTGCAGGGGAAGACTCTGCAGAGCAGGGAGTTTCAGGTAGCTTCTGTTATTTAATAGTGGTGGGGGAGAACATTAGGGGAAAGGAATAAAGAATGTTCTTAAGAACCTTATTTGAATTGGGAAAGAGTGCCCAAGAACCTTGCCTTAATGTAAAACTTGGTAGCAAAGACTTGTGAGTTTTAAGATGTCTGGTGTGGTGCACTTCCACGTTATATCAGGTGTAGGACTTGATCCAGAGTGGACATTCCCTTTCATCCTCAATTATACTCTGTGCTTCCACCTCGTGAAAGATTGTAACAGACTTCATGAAAATGTGTTTGTACACTCAGTCATGACGAAACTGGCCACACACAAACCTTGAGTGATAAAAACTGCAGTGTTGCTTTAGGCTCAGGCTATCTCTAATACAGGGCTCTACACAGCAGTAGAAAGGGAGATGTGAAGTACTGTCCCACTGGGAGCTGTGTGGAAACACAACAGTGAAGTGTTCAAGCCTTTAGAAATGCTGCTGCACTTTGAACAGATACCAGTATGAAGTAGATGGCCATGAAGTGTAAAATACAAATGTGGTAGATACAACTGTGTTTGCTTGTAATGTTATACATACTGTTCTAATGCATGTATCTTTTAATTAGATTAGCACCCTGGGATTCACTATTGGAGATAAAGTAAATGGTCCATTCCAGTTGGAAATTGATTTTATTGGCCTGCTGAACGATAGAGCTCATACAGAAGAATTTGCCTATGAAACATATGAAAAGAATCCTCCGCTCTAAGCTGGCAAGTGGCTTTTGGGACATCCTTCAGCTGCTTTATGTCTATAAAATACTTCTGAATGTGTGGCTTATCACAGCTTAAAGATTCTAAGTAAACCTTACAGCGACACTGTTGATGTCTTTAAGCTGCCAGACACAGGATCCTGTACATACATGGACTGGAATGCAGCCTGAGGAGAGGGTGACCCAGTAGGAACTGGTGACTGGGTAAGTTCTAGCTTTCGTCTTGACCTTAACAGAAATAAAAGTATTTCACAAGCTTCCTGTAGCTCTTTTTTTTATTGGTTTCTTTTTTTCCTTTCACAATTTCATTTTCTACATTCTCTGGTTTGTGGACATTGTAAAACACTTGTATTCACTAGTTTTAAACTGGAAAAAATATAAGGAGAATTAATACCCTGAGGGATGGTGCTTAAGTGTGGGACTCAGCCCTGAAAGTGTAAGAGGCAGAAGTGTTTCAACCTTCAGCTTTGGCTTCTCTGAATAACTAAAAAAAGAAAAGCCTGCCCCTGCCAAGATTGAAGCAGCAGCTGTGCAGCAGGCTTGCCTTCTTGTTTAAAGCTGGTGATGACAATCCTACAGCTTGCAAGAGCTGAAGTTGCTGAACAGTAGTGCTCCATCCCTGGTGTCTCCTCAGGGAGCTATAGGTTGCCTTTCTAAGAGTCTTTGTATGTCTGATGTGAGCAATTAAACTTAATGTGCCTGTATTGGAGAAGTTAGTGCTGCAGCTGGTGGCACAGAGGTTCAATGCCTTCCTCTGAGAAGTCTAGTTTTGGGGGACCTGGCAAACATTTCAAAGTACAACAGTGAATTGTTTCACTTCACTCATAATAAACTTGTCTAATCAAAGCACTGAGCTCTGCTGCAGTGACCTTAAGTATACTTAACTACTAAACATACCATATTTTATATGGAAGAGGCCACCATAAAGGCAAGCTGAAGCAGTGTCTTGTACTATCATTTTCCCCTTGCATAGAAGGAGTAATAGTTGTCATTTCTAAAGCTACCAGCACAGACAAAATGCTTTATGAAAGCATTACCTGGATTTCATAAAGTTGTAGGCAGGCTCACAGGTGAGGAAAACTTGTCACAAAAAGTTGAGTAGTCAAAAAGTGTGAACAAGACTACACTAAGAGGGTAGTTACACACAGTACATTAGAGATAATAGAATCAGTGATAAACAGAATATGTGCAAAAGATTTATTCTCCACATTAAATTTTTTAAAAACAAACAATTGCTTGTTCTTGACATTTCAGTATATATTCAATAGGATGCTAAATTCACTGAGAATTATTGGCACAAACGTGTAGTTGAGATTAAAACTGCTCAAGTACCTTTCCAGTTCCATCATAAATCCAAACAGCTCTATATTTTTTAAATGTAAAAATAACAACAGCTTTTAAACCTAACATTTTGAATGTGTCTCAATACTACTGTAACCTCTTTTAAGCATCAGAGAGATGAAAAGCAGAACAATTCTGTTAACAGCTGCTATTTAGCACAGAAGGGAACAAAACAACATAAACCCTTTAAAGCATCCCACTGGTCATTTGTAAAGCCCTCTGTCAGTTGTGACTTTAATACATTGTGTTACAATTATGCTGGAAATGCTGTGTTTTCCAGAGAAGTTGCATATTTTAGCTCTTGGAAATCCCCTACTACCTCATAGGCAATGAGAAACACTTATCAGAGGACTGGAGGATTGATCTGGAGAAAGGGGCAATTGAGTTAATTTGTAGTTTGCCAATGGAACACTTTGAAGCTTGCTATCCAAAGCATGCATGTAGCAGTAACAAATGCATTCAGGTGAAGTCTGGCCTAAGTTGCAAGGAGACTGCTTGAGCATCTTTTTTCCCCCCACTTACATTTTCTCCTTTAACATGTTTTGATTAAATGAAATCAGGAGGCAACTAGAGATAGTTCTAAGCTCCTTAAAGCTTAGAACTGTCATCTCATTGGAGAAGTTGATCACTGAAACATTATGCTTAGATGCACTTTGAAGTCTTAGTACTGTCTGGATTCTACTAGCTAATAGCAAGCTGCACTACACACACAACACAGGTATTTACATGACAGGACTAGTATTTACATTAATACCTTAGATATTTCTTATTCCTCCTAAACCACAGATATTCCTCTGCGGTTTTCAAGAACCTTAGCCTTTTTCTTCTTTCTCTCTTGCTCATGTTTCTCCCGCCTTTCTTCCCTGAAGGAGAAAAAGAGACAGACCACATGAAATTATGTTAAGGCAGACACACAAGCAACCAAAGCAATCCAACTAGCAAGGTCTAGCATTCATTTAACCATTGTGCTGCATTCACTAATAGCAGGCAGAGCAGTACTGGTTTGGACTGATTTCAAACACTGAAGCAAAGATTTCTGCTTAGATATACAGGTCTAACATTCAAGGTAACAGCATATTGGTATTCACAGCTTCCTCCAAGGGGAAGGCGAAACTTCAAACCCTAGAGCCAGTAGCATTCACAGAATAAGCACCTGTCAGATTCAGAGCTGCCCTCTTTGTTGGCCTCCCTGATACCAGACTACTGGAAGCAAAGATCACTTTAATACAAAAGCTTTCTTTGCATATTTAAATCCTAAAAAGACAAAGGAGTCACCATATTATTTTAAGTAACAATATTCATAAAAAGCCAGTGGTGTGCTAACCTTGTCTGAAGATGGGGCTGCTTGTAGTCTTTCTTACATGAAGAAATAGTGCTGCCAGATTTATTTGGGACAGTATTTTCTTTAGATTCTCCCCAAGGTTTTAGTCGTCCTACAAGTTCAGGAAAAAAAAAGTGCTGCTATTGAATCACTAGTTTTGTAGCTTAACTTCTTGTGAGTTTTATACTGGCTAGAGTGCTTTTTGCTGGTCAGCTCTTAAGATGAAATACCTCTTCAGCTGTACTATCAGTTTCACCTGCTCATTCCATACAAGTAGTTTTTCTGTAAGTAGTAGCAGGTATCTGTACTTAAAAGCTACACTCAGCACACAAAGTTAAGCTTCTCAAACAGTATGCTTTAATAAACTAAACTAAAAATAACCTTAACTGTGTGAGGAATATATTTCTTGTACACACAATGGAATACAAGGATGTTTATTCTTATGAGCTTTTGGTCATAAAGGTTTCTGCTTCAGTAGGGAGGCTTTTAAAGCATATGTTAAGTAGAAATCTAGCGTTAGTCACAGACTATGGTGGGAACCCAGAGAGAAAGGGAAAAGGATGGGGGGAAAAGAGACTGAAAACTTCATTGTCATGGTTTGTGTGAATGCCTTTTAGGCAGCTGAGTAGAAGGGATGTGACTGACACAAACTGCACAGGATCATAGTACCTTTATGTGGCTGATACTGAAGTGGCCTCGAGAGACTTGCTTTGAGATCGAAAGTCTTCTTGGCACTTGTGGGTTCTGCAGGGTGAGCTGAAAACTTGAAGGGGGTGACAGCTACAAAAGGCATCAAGGTAATACCATACTTCATTATAGTAGCAAGAGTATCACTGACATAGCAAGTCAGAAAGAATGTGTGAAGACCACCTTATAAGTATCAAGGCCAAAGAGCCACTGAATAATACCATTTGCTGCCTCTAACAACAGAGTTGCACTAATACAGCTCACTTGAAATGGCAGCTTTGAGGTGTGGAGAGAGGAAGAGCCATAGAGTATTAGCCCTTTTGCTCTGATTGTGCTGTACAATAGAAGCATAGGATGGTTTGAGTTGGAAAGGGCCTTAACATTATCTCATTCCAACCACCTGCATGTATACCTCCACATATTTTTCTAGTCCTTCAGAACAAATTGTGTTTGCCAGCCACTGTGCCTATATGGAACCAAGTGATTTTCTCCATTAAAATGAGAATTGTTCTAGAACACACCAGCTTCATCAGCGGTGGGAGTTTTCTTTCCCCCTAAAAAAGATCAGTATTGTCATACTGTAAGACAGGCAACTGAGTTGTTGACCTGTGCCAACATGCCTGTGGTACATCAGTGGTTAGGTAGCAGATCTGTGCTAGTCCAGAAATCAGTAACAAACTTCTCTTTTTCTCACAGAGAAAAGTTCCTGAGTACTCAGGGTTGGTAAGGCTGATAATAGGTTGTCTTCAAACACAGCTAGAAGCCTGGTACATATCAAACCCACAGGGAGGACCAAGACCTCTGAAATGCATCAGAGGCTCCTCTTGCCACACAGAGGATCTC
The DNA here is from genome assembly GCA_036873685.1 of Agapornis canus. Taxonomy (NCBI): domain Eukaryota; kingdom Metazoa; phylum Chordata; class Aves; order Psittaciformes; family Psittacidae; genus Agapornis; species Agapornis canus. Next base: position 9,408 of record JBAFWW010048994.1, on the reverse strand, counting down.
CCTGTGCCTGTTAAACAAACCTTTACCTACATAGCCACTAAAATCCCTGTAAGATTTTTATCCCCTTTTCTGTAGGTAGCTAGTACCATATGTTTAAGTCTTAGCACCTAATTTGCTTAGTAAAGAAACTAAGGCCGTTTCTAAAGATTCAGTCATAAATGAGAGAATTAAATTAAAACCTAGGCCTATGTAACATTAGGTTTAAAAAAAAAATACAATAATTCAGTAAGAGAAAAGCTTTGATCTGAAAAAGCCAAATACTTACCTTCACCTTTACCCTTTGCTTCAGTCAGATTGTTAGTTCCTGTATTTCCTACACTGGTTTTCTGACTTGCTGATTTGCAGCTCCTGTGGCTCTCAGGTGTGCACATCTGCAGGTATGGAGACATTCTAGATGGAGTCTTGGTGAGGGAGCGCTTGTGCTCATTATCTTTTGTGGCTTCTGAGAACCTGAAAGTTATTAATAAAGACAAAGTTAGTAATCTACAAGGAATAGAAGCAACATGACAGAACACAGAAGGTTCTGCGTTTCTACTTTTCTTACAGGTAGAAAGTATAAAAGATATTCACAGCTTCTGCATAAACAACATTAAAAACTTCACTGGCAATTTTCAAGTTATGAGCCATCATTAGTAGCAGGAAGTAATATTAAGAATTCAGATATAAGAGATGATTAGTGTGCCTGATAAGAGAGAAAACACATTAAGAAAAATAATTAGGCTCAATTGGTTTAAGAAACTGAAAGCTGAAAGAGGTGCAAGAGTCCTCTGCCAGAAGTCAAAATGAAGAAACATGGTTGTAACAGCACAGTAAGGCTGGTTTAAGCTGGTTAAAGCTGGGCTGAACGTTAGTAACCAGAATTAGTCTCATGTAGGTAATGCCTGGAACAAGAAGTAATGAAGTGAAACCACAGCATTGATTATTTCATGCTTATCACACCAAATAGCTCACTGGTGGGTTTGGTTTGTTCTTTTTACCTGACATTCATTTTGGTTGTTGAGAGGAAAGAAGGGTTAAATGAAGATTTCTTGGATAAAATACTCCGACTGGTGTTCAAAGAACTGTGTGGTGAGTGCCAGTGGTTACTGGAGGTGCAGGTGGTGGAGAATCTGCCTCTTTCTGGATTTGGGCTGAATAAGAACGTTTTGCTGCTGGTTTGTTTCTAGGGAAAAGCAAATCCCGAGTTAGCAGAGTACTAAACACTTATCAGAAAAGCAGCTAAGAGGAAGGGAAAATAGTGAATCAGATAGACACAGTCTCCTCAGTTTTTCCCTTTCTTTGAAGCATAAGTACTTCAATAAAACTGATCTGAAAACACATACCTTAGAAGTGCTGTAAGGAGTGCCTTTTTCTGATGCTCTTAAGTTACTTGATTTTTTGGTCGGCACCTGCCAAGAGTGATTTGTCTTAAGTCTACAGTGTTACAATGCACAGCTTAGAAAGAGAAATGTATTTCGGAAGTTTTTGTTTACGGTTTCAATAAGGACTTGACAGTGCAAGGTTAAGGATTGGATTTGATGATTTTAAAGGTATTTTATAACCTGAGCAATCCTACTATTCCATGTCCATTGACATATTTATCCATATCTTCATTGATACATTACTGACACTCTCAAAGAGGCTCATTAGCAGCTTTCACCCATGCAAGTGTGAAATACAAGAACTGAGAATCAAGGTTACTGAGAACAACGTATCACAAGTATTTTAAAGGACAGTTGTATGCAGTCACTGGACAATGGTGCTTTAAGGCACAAAAGAGGAACTTTAATATTAAGCTCCTACTCTTTGAAAAACAACCCACCCCCTTGGTTAGACTCTGCAGCAATTCAGTTGCAAACAAAAGCTCCAGGACAGTTACCATGAAAGAATTAGGTTTTACTCAAAACTGACAAGTTACTTGCTGCTTTCTGTAACTGTAACTGTTAATATCTATAAACTTATGACTATATAATAGCTATCTATAACTAGTTATATAGGACTGCAGTTAAACTTCACTGATCATCACATTACACTGCATGTACTTACTCCTCTGAAGAGACTCTATGACACTTTTACAGGAGGCTCTGGAAATCAATAAATAGGGGAACAATGCGTATCTTCCGGTGTTGTCACTTACCTTGACTTCATTGAGAGAACTGCTAGAGGTTTCAGTAGTTTTGTTTTTCCTCTCAATATAGTCAGCAATTGATTCCATTTTCTTGAAGTGAGCCTCATGCAACCTCTTAAAGTCTAAGAAGTTCCAAAAATAAGAATCACATATCTGATACAGAAAAATATAACATAACCCTCTAATTGAAGGTCGGGTATACCCAAGTAACTAAACAGTATGAAATAGGATCCACCTCACCAGCTCCATCACCAGAGAGCTGGTGCATGCCCTGGAAAATTACAGAATCACAGAGCGGTTTGGAGTGGAAGAGACCTTTAAAGATCATCTGGTCCAACTCCCACATTCTTCAGTTAAAGAAAAAATATAGATACTTCCATTCTTTAAATGAACTAATGTATTTTATGAAGTGATGAAAATGAGCTAATATATAGTAATGCAGCCCAAAGGTCGCACTTGTAAGGTAAAATTAAAGAAGCAGGTGTAACAGCACACCTTCCTGCTCCTTGTGGTTTCAATAATCATGAATTAGATCCAAAAGACACCCAAGTGGTTGATACCCAGTTTTATAACATGTATGTGAGTCATTTCCTACTATGAACTTACAAGTTGGCAGATAAACCTTAAAGTGTAACTATTGAGAACTTTTTTCTTTGCTCGCTTTTTAAAGAGAAAATGGTTTCTTCTTCAGACAGAAATAAAATTTGGGTTGTAAAAAACCCTTCACACACAGACAACACATCTATTCCTAAAGATGGTAGGGTAGCTTACTTGGTGTAGTAGCTTTCATTCCTTTTTTCCCAGACCTAGATGCACGGCCTGCATATACAGGGATCTTCCCTCCTGCCTGAAGAGCATCACCTGAGGCAGTAAGATCAGACAAAAGTCACTATCTGTTTCCTGGTCTCCTCAGATAAGGTGCTGATCACCAGACAGGCCACAGCAGTCTTTGCAGACATAACAAAATAACCAAGGGTACATTTAAAGTAGCACAAGTCATTAAACTTCCTTTCTGGAATTTCCTACTTACATTCACTTCCATCAGTTCTGGTAGAAGTCCTCTTTGTCTGTACTTTCTGAGCAGTACCCATCCCTGTGCTCTCAGTAGCTCTCTTTTTAGTTACTTGTTCCTCAGTTTGGAATACCTTCTGTCCCTTTCCTTGCTCATCCCAAGGCACCTCATTTTCTTTCATTTCGAAATGCACCTGCAGTTTAAACATATTTGATTTAAATAGTTTGTTCCAGCTGGATATAAAGAAGGGCTGTTGTTCTGAGAGCAGTCAGTGGAACAGGCTCCATCCTTAGAGGTTTTCTATATCAGATTAGATAAAGCCTTAAGCATTGTGGTCTAACCTCAGAGTTGACCCTGCTTTGACTGGGAGACTGAGCAAGAGACTTTCTGAAGTCCAACCTGAATTAACCTGTGAAATACTTACCCTGTTATTTCACAGAACTGTATTAGAAAGCTTTTACTTGCACAGCTCTAACATGTTAGTATAAAATCACTTTTACCGACAAACTTAATTGTTTGCAAGTAAAAATTAATTCCTTGGCTATGTTACTTTTTACTATTGTGGCTGTGGTTACTGTACATGTCTCTAAAACTGACAGATTAATACTCCTCATTTCTTATTTCCCTTCTCTCATTCTAAATCAGGAAAAGTTCTTTCACATGGCTCTTAGTTCACCCAGTAATCACATGTAATACTAAAGAAAAACAATTCCACCCCATCTCACACTGAATCTTCCTCTCCCTCAACCATACAAGCCATGAATAAAGAAGCCATTGAGTGGGAGTTAAACATTATGAGGTTTAGGCAATCATCCAATTCCTAATAAATTTTTTCTATATAAAGAGAACAGCTTTATTTTTAGGTAAATTCTGAAAGTAGTCTAATGTTCAGAACACTATAATGGATAGTGAAGGGTTTGAAATATCACTTCTTTCACAGAGGAATTTAATTTACTTCTGTGACTAGCAAGTAGTCTCTGTTCATTATAGAATAGCACAGTCAAGATAGACCAAAACAGTACTACAAATTAGAAAAAAACAATACCAGAATATTTGCATGTAAAAGTCATGTATATACACACACAGACACACACACACATATATATATATAACCTTTATACCACCTGCTAAATGGTGGTAGGAAAAAAATCAAGTAAGTTTACATCATGTTGGGGGAAGGGGACAGCACACAAAGCCAAGCAATGTAAATTACCTCTTTCTCATGAGAAAGCTCTGCATTTTCCTCACTGCTGTTAGTATCCTCAGTAGAATTCCTCTTTTTTCTGGTTACTCTCTTTTCTTTACCACATCTTCTTGTAATAAAGTCCACTGAATCAGGCATCATTTCCTCCTCATTGTTCAGTTCATCTGATTTGATGAGACTAGGTGCACTTTCTTCAGAGTTCTGTAGCAGAAAAATACTGTAATGTGGAACATCTGACACGGACATCAGTTACATACTCCAAAGAGACAGTTTCCATTTTATTACTGGAAGTAGTATTTCACATAGAGGAGAAGCAGTAACATGCATCTAACAGTGTAGTGATGGAGAAATTGGCACTATCTAGACTTCCCTATATATCAAAGTCTATTATTTGAAGGCTTTAAAAATAAGGCTTAGAGTCACTTTATTACAGAGCATTTTAGTAAGAGTCTACAAGACTAACACTTTAAAATCTGACTGCAGGAGGCTGTGACCCTCCCAGATTCATGTTTCTGTGGAATATGCTTCACCAAAAGGAACACTCAGAGGCACTTCCATACTTGTTATAGTTAAAAATAAGCTCACAAGGATTCTACCAGCTCCGCAAACCTTTAAACAAGATTTTTAAAGGAAGTACTTAAGAGATGTATTTTAGAAAAAGCAAATACCAATTTACTTTTTATCAAAAACGTAAGAGCCATCATCATAGCCAATGAAATAACCCAGTTTACAAAGAACTGAAAAGAGAAACCAATACATGAAGAGACAAAACCAGGAAACATCACAATTGTATCACTCCTGTTATAGTGTCAGTGTAAGTAAACTGTAGCAAATGCAAAAGCTTTCCAATTAATATCTAATCCCTTTAATCTATGCATGTAAAACAAATAAGATATGTTTATGTTTGGTACTGACTACCACCTGCAGTCACAAAGGTAAGAGTTAGTATGTGCTCAATGGAAACATAAATGTTGGTTTTCACAGAGAATAACTTCGTACTGATGCTGAAAAGTACATTTCTCATTTTGGCAGCTGAAAGATCAGCTTTGGGTAGACAGGAGGCCACTTAAAGCTAACATCAGCACATCTGTTCCCATCAGTACCAGAGTGTATTAAAATAAAGGCACCATGAAAAAAAATGTATTTTTATTACAAGCAGTTCTTATCATGGTAAAAATTAACTTTCAGTACATGCCCTGTTCTACCAGTCACAGTTAGATCAATCTCTTAATAAGAACGGCCTATTTATCATCCCTTACCATATCTGCACTTTCTTGTTTTGTTGCAAAGTGTTGCTTCAGTGCTTTCAACAGTTTGTCTGCCTGGAGAGAAACCAAGACAGCATATGAACCAAATACTGCATCACACAAAACATTGCATAAACGCAACCAGTGTACTATCAACTGATCCACCAAACAAGCAGAATGGTTCCTGAATCTGATGGAAGACTAAAGCTTCATCTAAGTCAGTTAAAGCCCATGGCAGGGGGTTGGAACTAGGTGATCTTTCAGGTGCCTTTCCAACCAAAACTATTCCATGATTCTAAATGAAAGAGCTTAACATAATGTGTCCACAGAGACACAAAGAGAGTTCTCCCTGCCCAGCTTTCTTCCTAGTTGCCCGTTTTCCTGGAAATTTAATTATTCAAGGATGAATGAGACTGTTTTTAGCAGAACTGCATAACTGAGGTCGTATCAAATATCTGTACAAAGTGCTTTCTCACCCGAAGTATATGCAAAGCATTCTTCTTCTCACCCTTTGCATCTATTCAACAGTAACAGCAGTAAAATACAACAAAACTGTGCTGCTGATACGGTAGGCTGTGAAACTCTTGGGGAAGGTCAGCAAAAAATCAAACCAAAACTAGAGGCTCAAGAACAGAAGCATAGAATCATAGAATAGTTAGGGTTGGAAAGGACCTTAAGATCATCCAGTTCCAACCCCCAGAGCTAAGAGCTCTTGGGTGAAGCCTTTGTCCTAGCAGCACAATGAGCCCACTGAACTGGACAAGGACCTTCCTTCTTTTAAGGCTCTATTCCTTCCTGCAGCGGCAGTGCAGCAGTGACTGCCGCGGGGGAGGTACCCACAGGCGAGGGCAGGGCACAGGCGTCACCCTGCGGCAATAAAGAAACACCGGTGAGCGCTTAAATCCCTAGTTCTTAACCACAGCCGTAAACAAACCCGCGCACCCTCGCCCCTCCCGGCACGCTGATGTTGCTGTTCTTCCGAGCCTTGAACAAATAAAGTGAACCCAAAACACAGCCGCCTGCCGCCGGTGAACTCCGCAGTGCCCCAGCCCATGGGCAGAGCCGCACACCCCCTCCTCAATCCCTCCAGCAGGAAGGCACCCGAGCACAGCTCCTCACCCCGCGGAGGGAGCCAACGGCCGGGACCTTCTTGCCGGAAACAGGGACGCTTCAACACTTGGCCCGGACAACGGCCCCGCAGTGCCGTACCCAAAACAGGAACAACGTCCACGGGGACGGGCGTGTTCCCTGCACAACAGCAGCTCCCTCAGCTCCCAGCCAGGCAGTGCGGGAGCCGCACCGCCGGGGTCGTTCTTTAGAGGGAGAGCGAGAACGCGGAGACCCCCCTCCCCACCCATCCGGTGCTGCTCCCGCCCTCACCCGCAGGTTAGCCTTGAGCCCGGCGGCCTTTGCAATCCGCTGGAGCTCGATGTATTTCATCGCTTCCAGCCGCTGCCACGGCGCCATGGCAGAGCAGGGCAGGGACCGGCCACCGCCTCAACCGCCGCAGTTCAAACCTTGCGCCCAACGGACGGGACAGGACGCACCTCAAGCCCGCCCCTGCCGTTCAAACTTGCTCTCCGCGGCACGCCATTGGCTGGGTGAGGCAAAGGGGTTGGGACTAAGGGCAGAGAAACCGCCTATAAGCGGCTTGGCTATCGACGAGTGCTTTGATTGTTCAAACGCGATAGGAAGCCCCGCCCTCCCCTGCGTGATTGGGCGAAGGGATGACCCGGTGCGACCCCCTTCCCAATAGTCTCAGGCGATGAGGATTAACGCGAGCTCTAACCAATGGCAGCGCGGAGCCGTGAAGCGCTCTCCAATTGGGAAGGCGGGCGAGGCGCTCGAAAGCGAGGCGGGAGAAGATGGCGGTGCGGCGGCAGCTGCAGGAGCTGGGGAGTGACTCGCAGCCCAGCGGTGCCATCGTGGTGGAGCAGCAGCCGCCCCCCGTGGCAGCCGCTCCGGTCCGGCTGTCGCAGGAGCTACTGCCGGAGTCGTGCGCAGTGTTCCAGTGCCGCGGCTGCTGCGCGGTGCTGAGCGACTCGCTGCAGCTGTGCACGCACCAGGACGGGCTGCTCAGCCTCCTCGTCTGCTACAGTCAGTGCCCTGAGGGAGCGGGGGGTAGCAGGGGCGGTTGGTGCGGCGGGTCTCAAGGGTTTCAAGGGTCCGTCTTTCTCTTCAGGAGTCACGAAGGACGTGATCTGGGAGGACTCGCTCACGTTCGGTCTGGAGGGACCCCTGCTGGGGTGGTGCGTAGCTCGCCTGCTGCTTCCTGCGGGCACCGGCCTGCCGGGACCTGCCGCCGCGGGGCGTTGAGCGGGCTGGGCTGGAGCTGGGGTGTGCTGCGGGATGGGTAAGATGTAGCCGTACTTCACCCATTGCGGAGCGAGGGAGCTTCTGAAGGTGCGGATTTCGTGGGGTCAAAATCAGGAGTTTCGCAGGCGTCCTTGGAGGAGAGGAGCGTTTGAGCAGGCAGCCTGGCCTTTAGGGCGCTTCTCCCCTAAAAGGGCTGTTCCCTAAAGTAAAGCATCTCTCTTCGGGGTTTGGTTGTTCGTTGTTTTATATATATATGTACGTATGTATACACGCATACACACACACTGTTTTATATATATGTATAAAAAAGCAGAGTGTACATATATGTATATACACACTGAAAATTGTTAACTTCTACTGCTCTGTTCACAGGGCTACAGTTAGCAACAGGCTTGGTAACTGGGATGCGTCTGATGCAAAGGTTGTAAATGTCACCTGAGGACTTACAGAACCTGTAGTATGTTTACGTGGCATTTAAAGGCTATTTTACTAATTACAGGGCCCAGGAACTCTTAAAATATAAGACTTGCTTTTTATTTTTTTCCTTCTTCTTCTTCTCTCTGCATGAGGCAATAGTTGGTTTTATCAGGAGGAAATGCCACATCTGTGATCTGGCACAGGTGTTGTTTTACCAGCTAAATCTTGTTTGAGTACTATAGCCTAAGCCACTCCATGACAATAAGACATCTGTTTTCATCCTTAATTGCAACTTCATTTCTTACAGAGAGTATTACTTGCACAACATGCCCAAAAGTTTTACATTCATGATCTCTTTGTATGTAGTGTCTCCTTAAGGAGAAAGCGTTATTATGCCTTGGTTTGCTGTCCTAATAGAGCTGCAGGTTTGCTTACTCTTCTCCATGGTTTCAGAAGCTTCTGTTTAATACTGTTTTCCCCTTGCTCTTTTTAGTGCTTACAACACATTGACCTGTCAGTCGTGTGGCTTGACTGTGGGCTTCATTCTTTATTCTGCCTCCAGAGAGCTGGCCTATCTGCGAGGCTTCTTCTGTTTCTTCAAGGACAGGGTCCTCTGGTGAGCATGCTCTGTTCTTATGGTCAGTGATTTCATGGCAGTTTGTAAGTCATTACAACGGTGTACAACTAATCTACAGCTCTTTTCGACCGACTGCATCGATGTGGGGTTTTGATACCCTCTATTTTTAATTGTTGGTGTTGGCCTGACTCCATTTGACTTCAGTGACGTCATGTAACATCGAGGTTTAAATTTAGGTGTTTGCAATACTGAAATCTCCTTCACTTCCAGATTCACTAAGCTAATGTAAGGTGTCAAAGTAGTTCCATGATAGCCTGAGGACTTGACTATAGTAAATGTAAATTACTTATAGTTGGTGATGAGAGGATTTTATGATTTCCAAGTAAAACCATGGTTATGTTTTTAATCTTTTTATAGCACATTGATTTCTGGCAACAACTCTATATCTGCTTTAATCTTAAATAATCCACCTAAACCTCATGAAGTTTAACCATGCCAAGTGCAAGGTCCTACACCTGGGTCGGAGCA